>PKRV01000053.1:1217659-1366898 GCA_003709505.1 Hyphantria cunea | reverse complement strand
TAATAAAAAAAAAAAAAAAAGTGGCTAAGCGGTTTTGGTCGCGGCCTACAGCCTCATCGTGTTGCTGGACGAGGCGGGCAAGTTGTTCGAAAGGGTGCTCTCTGCCCGCATCGTCCGGTGCGAGGTGTGCCCAGACCTGTCAGACGCACAATTCGGGTTCCGAGAGGGGCGTTCGACGGTCAATGCCAAGATGCGTCTTAGGGCCGTGACCGAAGAGCCGGTGCTGTGGCGGCGTGGTGTTGGCGGTGTCCCTGGACATCGCTGTGCCTGGGTCATGTGACTGCGTTATCCCAAGGCCGGTGCAGATTTTTATGCTAATCCACCCTGTCTCTGCCTGTCTCTTTCTGCAGCATTACACCATCACAGAAAGATACAACTGCATCTCAGTTCTCTTCGCCCTCAAGCTTTAGCTGGTTATGCTGCCTAAAAGCCTATATGCAAACAAGCTTTTGATATAAATAAAGTCAAAAAATTTAATACAAACCAAAACGACAGAATGAACACGAAAATTATGTACAAACCTTCAAAAGAAAACAATTTATCACCAAACCCATGATAATGATATTAAATGATATTGATTCACTAGTTTTCGAAGCTATTGGGGTGTTAGTTTATTTTTTCTAAGCACAGATTTTATCTATTATCGTTATAACAAATACTCACGATTTCCATAAAATAAAGCTTAAAGACCTTGGCCTATCAGAACGTTAAAATTATTACTTTGTTTGTTTAGAAGCATCTTGTTAATTTTTAACTACTAAAATACGTTTCCATGTTACTTAAATCCACTGACGAAATTAGTATTGTGTCAGTGCTTAAATCAATACAAAAACGTAAATAACCTACTTAAACTGCTATTTAGCTGAGTAATCGCACCAGCTCAAAGTCTCGAACTTACACTAAGGGAAGACGCAACCTATTTATATATGGTCTATTAAAAACTGAACAGATTTTAATTAATGTGGTGTCTAATTTGTGTACAATAAATTTTACTTATACCATTTATACTAACGCTGCTGGTCTAGCTATCTGTGCTCCTGGTTTTTCGTAGTTGTATTCCTATCCCTATCTATACTTCTAGACTAATATTATAAAGAGGTAAAGCTTCTAACTTTGTTTTCTTTGTAGGGGATAATCTTCGGAAGTGATGATTCAATACTGAAAATTCATTCACCAACAAAAAGATACACTATTCAGGAGTGACAGACATATTTTATGAAATCGAACAAAACATCAGTTAAAGGTTAAAGTGTCTGTACATCAAGTCAAAGAAAAGCGCGCGGTTAGCGCCCAAAAAAGAGAGCACGGGTGGGCTAGTCCATAATATTATTATCGACGCATCTGGTCCACTAGCTCTTAGTCAAATTGGCTATGTAATATGGTAACTAGAATTTATGAAGAGGTTTTAAGATTATTAGTCGATAAGTAATTGATACTAAATATGATATACTGATACTCTCTCATCTAAATATGTTTAATTTAAAATGTTTTCAGTTAACAACGAATTGGGTAGCAATTCGATCTACAGGCATTTTGTTATTCTCAAACTATAACTGTAAGCATTTTTTTATTATTATTTATTCGTAGACCTTCACTTTTTTTCTTCGTAGAGACGGACCGAATAAAAAGTCTAGTAAACCTGAATAAATCTGAAAAATATAAGGTAAATAAATAGATTAGAGATGAGTTTAGACTCACTACAAGGTGTACACTCTCCTTATGAATCTTTATATACAATTGACCGATAAACAACAATAGCCTTAGGTCGGGGGAGGATTCAAGCTTATTTTCATAACTACAATGACTATACAAAAAAATGTATAAGTATGAACCTACTTCATTTATTTTATTTCCATCTCCTAAAGTTTTCTTGTTTTAATTTCTTGGCGGGTTCCAAGAAAAAATTTTTTTTCTGGGACTTCTCGAGGGTCATAACTCACGAACATGAACAGTGACTCACGAACACTCCAGTGTCATGCCAGGACCAACAGCAGTGACTCACGAACACTCCAGTGTTCGTGAGTCACTGCTGTTGGTCCTGGCATTCAGTAACTGCAGGTGGGTGTGTGGACGGGATTAGTCCCATGTACCTACATCATATAAACATATATAGGGACCACTTCAATTAAGGATTTTACAAAAAGTGATATGTATCGCTTTAAAATATTAATGATATTCGTGATTTTTATCATTTATAGAAATCATATTTAATAGCAGAGATGATAGACGGATAAAACTCATTTTTAATGGTTTTTGATATTTATTTGAGATATGGAATTGATCCATTTTAATCAGAAACTCGTATAACTAGAAAATATATATGATATGTAATATATAATAATATATAACACGATAGATATATAAATGATTAGATGTCTCCCGCTGTATTACAAATATACATTACTAGCCGACCTGTCGAACTTCGTACAGCCATATTTATTTTCGAGAAAATTTTCAGAGTTACCAAAAAAATATTTTAGTAACAACAAAAACAAACATATAAATAAATAATTATCCAGTTTGTACTAAGAAAGTTATGCGCGACCAAATATTTGTATGATCTGCAAATATTTGTTTCGGAGTTTGGGTGTTGTTCTATGTATAATATGTATGTAATTACAAAAAAAGGATCTAAGTATTAATATCAGTTGTCTGGTTCCCATAGTACAAGCTCTGCGTAATTTGGGACTAGAAGGCGTTGTGTGAAATGTGAAAATGTCAGAAAAAAAAATTTCACTTATTTTTTTAAAAGTGATTCACTTTTATTTTTAAAGATAGCGTCGTGTCCGTATCGGTTGGTCAAGGTATAAATGACATCTTCGTTTTCTATGATGATATTTTATAGAAACAAATTATAATTACATGCACTAAGTTACTCATCATTTAATATTATATTTAAAAGTAACTTTTGTACTTTTTAAATTGCTTTTACGTTTTATCTCATTGAATTATCATTATTATTCGTTCCTTGGAAGGAACTGAAATTAGAAATTTAATATAAATAATATATTAGAATACGTTGTGGCTACGTAAATCTTGCCGTTGGATGTTTTTAACACGTTCACTGCGGCCCACATTTTGAAGAACTTTCAGCTGGTGCGGCTGAGGTCGAATCAGCCCCAAGCTAAACTTCCTTGTCATGCGGTTGAGGCCTTTTCTGCCTCATGTTTCAATCATTTGGTAAATGTGTTGTAACTTGATCAGGAGCGTGATTCGATGTTTAATTTTATGCTAAAATTACTTGCATGGTATTGTTTTATGTACACCTAGCTTCGCCCCGGGTTCTGATTTTTATTTTTAGAGAAAACACCTAAAATATATTTGAGGTCGTTTTAGTCCACACATCGCACTAAATCGGGGAGGCATTAGTGATGGGAATGAATTTATATCGATGAATGTCCATGTCTATGTTATATTTCTATTACTTTTTTATATTGTTATAGTATTGTGCATAAAAGTATGGGGTGTTGTTAAATAAAATACAAACTATTCGTTCATCTAATTTATTCTATATTACTTTGCATGCTGTTCGTTAAAACAATGCAAGCACATAGCTTTCTTACATTGTAAACAATTAGTCATAATTTCTTTTACTTTCTTTGCAGCCTGCATGGCACCTAATGTAAGTCGTAATTTTGCATAGCAAATGACGCAACGTTTCCTTATTTGACCCTTTGCAAGGATGTGCTTAGACTCTGAATGGCAAAAATAAAAAACAAACAATTAACACGATTGCGCAAAGACACGTGCTCCAGTATCGACTATGGTAGCGTCACTAAAGTCGACTTACCTGCTCTCACACCGCCCACGCGTGCCCCGCCGGAGGTCGAAATCGGCCTCAACCCGCACCTTATTCAATAATTTTGTGATCAGTGCGTTTGAGGCGTATTTCGACCTCAAATATTTTTTTTTACAATATTGAGTCAATGCTTCGCAGACATAAAGAAAGCTATATTTGTCTTTGTCATACCTCATACGGTCGAGTGTAAACAGCCGCCGCACTAGAGAGAAAACACAGTTTTACGCACCGCACCAGCGTAAAGTCTACCATGAGGCTGAATCAACCTCAAGTCGCAGTGAACGTGTTAAGCCGCCCGAAGGCCTCCAACTAAGCTTCACGACTGTTATCGTATGATAACAACCGGGACCGACTGCTTAACGTGACCTCCGAATCACGGAGACGCTCATGGTAACATGCCACCAGCGGTCACCCATCCAGGTACTGACCGCGCCATCGTTGTTTACCCTCGATGATTGTTTCTAATCACCGAGTGCAACTGGGCTATGAGCGCCACCAATATAAATATTGAAATTCTTATTTTCTCATTTAGTGCTGAAACTGACGGAAATATAAATGCAAATCAAATTATGAATGCAAGTAAAAATGCAAAAAATCAATTGTCTCCATGGGATTATTATTATACATAAAAAGCAAAATTTGGAGGTAATGCGTCTCTGTTTAAACCTCCAGTAATGAGATAAGCCTTTTACCCCATACTTCAGTGTAAATGTATACGTTTAGAGTGTGTAAATTATATACTACTAGCTGACTCGACGAGCTACGTACCGCCATTTTCTTTTTCCAAATTTCCGAAAAGCTTGTTTTTCTCATTTATGCCCGCCGTAGCTTTCTACAGGTAGTACAGTAGTGGACCAAAAAAAATTACACTTCCAGTTTTCTCATAGTTTTCTTTAATACAAATCTTGTTCTGAGTTGTCCTTGTTATTAGCTGATCCAATCAACTTCATCTGCTTCTCTTTTCAATCACGCTCGACTCCTAAGGCCTCCTTGGTCTTAACCGTGATGTTAAATATCCTATGTATTACGATGTTCCATGAGAACTCAGTAAATTTGTATATTAAAGAAGTTTATATATTTATTTAAATCCGCCGCTTTTGATGTTTGACATCAATAATAATTCATTATTTTGAGTTATTTTATTTTGAAGACGCTTAATTTTTTTTCCCATAAGTATATTGACATGCTACCATGAGAGAAAGAATGGAGTTGTCCTTTTTAACATGCTTTTATTAGCTTGGGTTGTATCTATGAATCTATTAGACGGAATTTTCGGAAGTGATTTTCCCCCACTTCAAAACGTTGGAATGAATTGAAACTTAGCACACGTGACCAAAGAGCGATTTCAATACATTTATATTACTTTAAAGTTGAAAATAAGTAAGCATTTATCTTGCGGTACGAAGATAGTTTGAAGGTCAATAGGAAGCATTCCCCTGCAGTAAAAGTTTCCTAGATTTCCAAGTGAATCATCACTTGGAAATCTGGTAATATAATCGGTAATATCCAAAAATAAATATATTGTTTATGTATTAATTACAATTAGATTATACACATTCATGTAAGTGACAGAGGCAGTTTTTGTGTGAGCAGAAAAAATACGGGAAGCTTATTCGAAGGTTGTTTTGTCGTGGTTTTGACTCGTATGACATGTATGTATATTTGTCTGTTCGTTTAGAAGTTCTCATAACTAAATTACTTATCATAACTTACCAAATAGGGTGCCGTGAATCCAATATGGCGCCCTCTAGAGGATTTAAAGTCGTAATTGAAAAATCTTTAACAAAATTAGTGTCCATATGGGTATCAAATGAAAGGGTATAATGTGTACATTTCAAAACTTTAACTTAAATCTCGTATTTTGTAAATGGCTTCAATAATTATACTAAAATTAATGAAGCCATTTACAAAATACGAGAGTCGCAAGGCGCTATATACAGTCGAATATTTTGGAATGCACCCAAGTAGGGTATCAAATAAAGGGGCATGACGTGCTATTAACAAATATATCAAATAATATACACACTTCAATGCAAATAAAACAAAATTAATTGAAATAAAATTTGTTAAAATATTATAGTAGAAAATAATACAGTCCGCATGCATGAAAGGAGTTGTACCGTATGCTACTATAGACAATATAAAGCAAAAAAAATAGCATCTTAATAAGTTATCCTAGAATGGTTAATTTTGTATGAGTTTCTTAAATTCTTGATGCTTAGAGTTCAGTGTCACCATCAGTGTATTTATTTTACATGTGTAACGCAGCCTAATTTTTTAATATTTTATTATTTATTGCCTAATGCTAATGCTATTTATATCCTAATTTTTAATTATTGTATTATTTTTTTATTTATGTACATAGCCAGCATAAGCGTGGTTAAAAAAAGTTAGATAATCTTTTCATCTTGGGTCACTTTTTCTGCCGCTGAGTGTATAATATGTACTTACATGTATACTTATACTATGGCTTATGGTATATTTAGGTACACAGATAATATATTGAAATATATTATATTAACTGCCTCGGTGGCGCAGCAGTAGCGTATGCGACTTGTGTGTTCTTGAGGTCTCGGGTTCGATTCCCGGGTCGGGTCAAATGTTTGTATGATCTACAAATGTTTGTTTCGGAGTTTGGGTATTTTCTATATATGATATGTATGTATTTACAAAAAAAAGTATATATGTATTTATATCAGTTGTTTAGTACCCATAGTACAAGCTCTGCTTAGTTTGGGACTAGATGGCGTTGTGTGTTGAAATGTCTGAACATAATTATTTATTTATATTATAAGGCTTGTTTGTTGGGTAGTCTAAATATACGTATGTATATGTCTGTGCATGTATGATTGTATATATTTATATGTGACTAATTATTTGTATGAGTGTATACCTCCGATAGTATTCCGTCGCTGGATATAAGCCTCCTCTTGGAACGGAGGTTTTGTCCAAGGTAATTTTGATATTACAGATTTTGGAGAAAATGAAACATTGAATGCTGATAAGACACTGTTTTTATTTTAATTATTTCTTGTTAACACGTTCTTTACAACATAATAAAACAACGAAACATAAACAACAACATTAGGTATATTTTACAATATCTATTTATTACATATTTAGGCAATTTCACAATTAAACTTAATTACAATTCATTCAAATAGGAAACCGGTTAACCCAAGGTTAGTTAATATGGATAATAATCAATAATACAATTGGTGTTTCGCAGTGCTTTAGGCAAGTTTATTATTTTAGGATAGTAATATTGATATCTACACATTAACAAACTCTATGGTCACTTAGCCCTACGCGCACGGTAGAGCAAGGCGAGATATGCGAGGAATCTGAAGCCGATGAAGAGCAAAACCATGTATACTATATCCATTACGAAGTTACTCTGTGAAAAGACAAACATTTTCATTATTGACACAAAAATATATAACAGCACATATTGAGTATCAAAATGCCACAACGTATTTGTAATTTATTTAAGTGATTTCAAGAATAATTAAGACACGTAAAAAACCGACTTCAAGAACCAAATTGAAACAAGACCACACGGGAAGAACCATCTTTCAAAAAAAAAGAATAGTTAATCGGTTTACGCAGGCGAAAGTTCTGAGCTAACAAACAAAAAAAAACAGTCGAATTGAAAAACTCCTCTTTTTTTTAAGTTGGTCAATAATACAAAACATACACTTGACACTAACAAAAGTGTATAATAGACACTAATAATGTGTTTTAAACACTTGACAGTTATTTTAGAGAATGGCTTTGCTGTAATACTAAGCCTAAGCTATTGTAAAGAGCGCCACCTGGTGGGAGAAAAAATGCGAGCGAGAGAGATAGATAGATATAAAAACTAATAAAGGGTAAAAGAGAGGTAAAATAAAGCGGAAGTCAGCCACGCCACTCTTAATCGGTGTTTTACTATTTGGTAAAAAACTGTTAATATCATTTTCTTTCTCATTTCGAATTTTGTTAGCTACCCTACCCTCTACCCAGGTAAAGACAAGGTAACTATAGACAAAATTATGAATAATATATCAGTTTAATTTCCACACGATAAACATATAAATAATGGTAATTATTCTTACCTCAGAGAAACTGAGCGTATCTAGAACAACTTGTCCCGAAGCAGGACACGTAAAGTTCTCTCTTGTGCATGATATGGTTTCAACTCCAGACCATTGGTTGACCAATAGAGCCTCGTTGCCATAGTGGAACCAAGATAGGTAGGATATCCAAGCTAAGTACGGAGGTACAGACCTGTTGACAAAACGAGTGTTAACCTATTAATTAAAAAAATATTAATTTATATATATTTAAAACATTTATTATGGGTAATAAAACGATCAACAAATATCGATAAATTAAATGCGATAAAGATTATAATTTAGGAATACAAATTCCAATTATTATAAATTATTTAATATTTGATAATGAAAGATAACCATACACCGGTTTTTAAGTGTATCACGGTAACAAATCGTCGTCGGCCTAACACGATTTGCGACAAATCGTCTTAGGCCGACGACGATTTTCAAGCTGTCAAGGACGACAGTAGGCCGTAAAGTTACACAATATAAAAACCTCTATTTGACTTTACCATGTTTTGCTATACAAAAATACGATAAAAGAAGAGAACAATTAAGTGATTAAATCAATATTTTTTTTTGTAAAACACTCAACTCCCGCATTAGGTATATACATTCATGTGTCACGGGGATCTTTACAAACATACATGAAACGGACATAAAGTACACCCAGACTTAGAACAACAATTTATGGATCACAAAAAGTGTTGTCCCGTGTAGGATTTGAATCCACAACACTTGGCGTAGTAGGAAGCGGTCTGGCGACCACTTAAACCACTTTTTTTTTTTACGTGGTGGAATGCCTTTACGCACTTCGCTCCCCCCCCCCCCCCCGGGGACAGGGGGCTCGCTTTGTGTGGGACTCCTGACTGACACCAGCCAGACTACCCACAAACCACAAGGTGTGCCCCTCTGCGCCTGAAACGGGAGAGATCCGGGAACCGCTTTCTTACGCCATCCGGGACCACTTAAACCACTAGGCCAACCGTGTAGTCCGTGTCGAATATATCCTGTAAATCATGTTTCTAGACTCACTTTGTATTAATACTTCCCTAATATTGATAATACATATACTAAATTTAACACTTATAAAAGAAAGACTGTAAGTGAATCTAACTATTGAAATACAACATTAACTCATTACAATTATGTGCCCTTAATACCGATCCACATTTAACTTTATTATTAAATTAGGTATGTATATATAATAAAAGGACGTATGGCCTTAACCCTCTCCTGAGAGGAGACCCGAGCCCAGCAGTGGGACATTATGGGTTGTTGATTCATTGATTGATTGATATAATAAAAGTTTTTATAAAAACATCTATATTTATACTATTTATATAATGTAATTACATTTTTTAGTAAAGAAAATTAAATTCCTAAATTTTATTTAATTAGGCACACGGCTTTTCAAACATTTCAAAAATACAGTGGTAAGTCCAAAAAGATTAAAAGGTTTTATAATTTCTTTATGATACTAAAAATAGTTAGTCGAACTGTACACACAGTAATACTTGGTAATTTGTAAATAGTAATTAAAATAGTTTAGATGTGTACCAGTTTATGAAGCATTAAAATTGAGAATTCGAAATTAAGATAAGATAAACTACAAAGTTACATATAAAATAACATTAATTAACAATTTACAACAGAGCCTTAATAATGACATTTAGCTGGTCGGCTCACCGCCATCTGTGGGAGCTTGACTAACACATCATTAACAGTTAGTATAACTTTTGTGGTCCTTGTACCGAAAGTTACAAAAAGAGGGCGCCTCCTACGTATTTATACTTCGTGTACCTAAGTATTTTGTAATTCTGATACCTATTTCTGCTGTTTTTATACAGAAAAATCACTTACCCAGAATTAAGGAAGAAGCCACCGAACAACATGAAGGGTATAATGATGGGAGGGCCCACAGATGCCGCCATGCTGACACTGTTGCTCGCACATGATATCAGGTACCCTGCGCCAAACAGAATTTCTTTTAGCTTTGCTTTTTTTTCTTTTAACTTTCCTTTTTTTTATTAGTAAACATCAAACGGTAGTCCTTTTGCTATGGTATGGTGTATTTTTCTGCTAGCAGTTACGTAATATTGAAAACACGTTTAAAAATTTGGAAAAATAACATGATAAATAATAACAAACAACAGAAAGCATTTTTAAAAGATAGATATTTACACATATAAACACATTGGGAGAGACATCGTCAAAATACAAGGTATAAGATAAAGTTGTATCTGCCCGAGTAGAATTCCAAACTAGGTGGGTGTTTCTAAGTAGTTGAGCCTTATGATAAGTAAACGTGCTAACAAAATCAGGACAATCTACTAAAACTGTCAAACTGCCCGCCTTATTTACGAACTATTCTGTTTTCAAAGGTTTAAAAGTAAATATAACAGTATAAGGTTACAAAAAGAGGAATGCTGAAAAACCAGTAATTTAAATAACCCGTGAAACAAACACAGTTTAAACCAAAATATGTAATTTTTTTATGGAATTCCTTGTCATACGAGAAGACGTATCGCCTGATGGTTAGCAAAGTACCGCCGCCCATGGACACCCGCAACACCAGACACATCAAAGTGCGTTGCCGGCCTTTGGGAATAGGGAGGGGGATGGGGCATAGTGGTTGGGGTGTTGGTCGCCGGTATCCTCACTCACTCAGTAAAATACAGTGCCGGCGCTGTTTCATACCGGTTTTCTGTGAGGCCGTGGTAACACTCCAGTCGAGCCGGCCTATTCGTGCCGAAGCGTGGCTCTCCCACGGTAACCCAATTTTGATGTAGAATCGTACATCTTATCCTCGATTGACTTGTAAAATTTTTAAAGGGAGACTTCCTACAATAACATGACTTTGTGCATAATCTTCAAATTTAATTTTACCGTGGGAGAGCCACGCTTCGGCATGAATGGGCCGGCTTGACCGGAGTGATACCACGGCCTCACAGAAAACCGGTGTCAAAACAGCGCTTACGCTGTGTTTCATCGAGTGAGTGAGGATACCGGAGGCCCATACCCCAATCCAACGCCCCCTATCCCCCTCACCATCCCCCTTCCCCCCAGGCCGCCATAGTGTGGGTCACCATGCTGCATTGTTCTTTTTCGCATTGAGGATGGTGACCGCCACTCTTGGATTCTGCTCATGCTTTCCATCAGGCAGGGCAGAGTCATTTTGGCAGCTTAAATATATAAAAAAAAATTAACCCGTTAATGTGAAAAACAATTAAGGAATATAATAAATATCATTTATCTCATTCGATCAACACTTTTTACATCGATATCCTCATTTCTACATTTATACTATATAGTTATATACTAATACTAGATGTACACCTACTTTACCAATACCCTATGCAGTGCGAACCTATAAAGACACGGTGCTTGGCTATGTCCTCCCTCTTGCTGTTCGGGCAGCGCCCAGTAAGGACGTCTCTTGATAGGTCGTACGGCATACGTCAGCCATATTTTGTCGTATAATTTTATTTCGTTGTAAATTTTTGTCGTTATTGTTTTACTGTTGATTTGTTGTGTAATTTGTGAATTGCCTGTTAATCATATTTAGAATTATAGAATCGTTTGATGTGACCTATTTTTTTTAAATTTAATTGTAAAAATTAAATAAGAACTAAGCTACCTCCAATTTGTTTTTTTATTTAATTCNGCAGGGCAGAGTCATTTTGGCAGCTTAAATATATAAAAAAAAATTAACCCGCAAAACGACCGAGTTATCGTGTTAATGTGAAAAACAATTAAGGAATATAATAAATATCATTTATCTCATTCGATCAACACTTTTTACATCGATATCCTCATTTCAACATTTATACAATATAGTTATATACTAATATTAGATGTACCCCTACTTTACCAATACACTATGCAGTGCGAACCTATAAAGACACGGTGCTTGGCTATGTCCGCCCTATCGGTTGAGAGCCCACTTTGGTTGAGAGCCCACAGCGCTCACCAATAGCCCGTCTACCGCTATAGAGGCCTTAGGGCGCCAACAGCCAAAGTCATAACAAAAAAAATATGCTCGCCCTCTTGCTGTTCGGACAGCACCCGGTAAGAATGTCTCTTGATAGGTCGTACGGCATACGTCAGCCATATTTTGTCGTATAATTTTATTTCGTTGTAAATTTTTGTCGTTATTGTTTTACTGTTGATTTGTTGTGTAATTTGTGAATTGCCTGTTAATCATATTTAGAATTATAGAATCGTTTGATGTGACCTATTTTTTTTTTTATTTTAATTGTAAAAATTAAATAAGAACTAAGCTACCTCCAATTTGTTTTTTTATTTAATTTTCACTCCTGTTTTCTAAAATTAATATATTAAGCTGAAGAGTTTTTGGTTTGCTTGAACGCGCTAATCTCAGTAACTACTGGTCCGATTTGAAAAATTCTTTCAGTATTAGATAGTACATTTATCGTGAATATTACAAAAACAGGGGAAAATTATTACCCTACGGATAATAGGAGACGAAGATGAGGTTGCGTGGGTCAGCTATTATACTATCAAGCAGAAGAGTTTGTTTGGTTGAACTAGTTTATCTCAGGAAGTACTGGTCCGATTGGAATAATTCTTTCAGTGTTAGATAGTCTAGTTATCGAGGAAGGCTTAACGCTATATCATCTCAGTACGGCCAAAGCGAGGCATTATCAATTAAAAATTTTGCAAAAATCAGAGGAAAAATATTCTTTATGAGAGTTTCCATTGCGTTCCACTGCGTAAAGAGTTAAAATTTCGCAAAAATAATGTCGGTATGAAATAGCTATGAGGGTGATACAAGATTATTCAAATAATTTCAATATTCATAATTTTACTTGCATTCATATTTCAATTAAAATCTTACAATATTGGTTTTAAGTTTATGTTATTCGATCGAATCCAAATATAATTTCGAAGTTTTAAGGCCATCTACCGACTACATAAAAAATGTAGCGTTATAATTTGTTGTTCTCCGTCCAGAACCGTCATCAAGATGAAATAATATAATCTCATGGACATATTTAAGATAAAATTACTAAGAAGGTTTCATTGTTTTATATGTTACGCAACATTACTTTATATTGCACCATAGTAGAATTTTTTTCGTTGGCTACTGACCTTGGTCATACCATAAATTATAGATGAATTCCTTACTAAATTGCGTAGCAACTAATTTATGCGCTCGGTTTCCATTCAATCCGAGACCTTACTCAACGTTTGGAACAATAGTTCCAAATGTTGAGTCAGGTCATAAGAACCCTACGTATCAAGATAATTTATTCATATTAATTTATAATTATTTTGTGTATTTATTAAATAAAAATAGTTTAGCCTCATAGAGAAGTACTACTACCTCATGTGATCACTTTTTATAATGTTAAACCATTTACATTAGGTAGGGAGGTAGTAGATTATTTACAAATTAACATTTTACTGCCTCGGTGATGTAGTGGTAGCGTATGCGACTGCTGTACTTGATTATTTGTCTCAGGTTCTATTCCTGGGTCGGACCAAATGTTTCTATGATCTACAAATACTTATTACGGAGTATGGGTGTTTTCTTTATACAGTATATATGTATTTACAAATAAAAAAAGTATACATGTATTTACATCATTTGTATAGTATCCATAACATTGAAATGAGACTACGAGCTATCAAATTCGTCAGCAGTTTTCCGTGCACCTTGAACGCTTTAATATACAAATTAAAGTTGAAGGCCACGTCGGCCAAGTGCAATTAAGAGCTAACTCATGTTTTATTAAATCCACAGTAATATTATTATAAATTCGAAATTTACTTTGCCTGTCTGTTATGGTTTAACGGTTTCCAGTAGTTCTCAAAAAGACCACTAACTTGACATCTTCAAAATTATTTTTACTTTTTTATATGATAAAGGGGCAAACGAGCAGAGGGATCACTTAATGGAAAGTGATAACCGTCTATGGACCTCTGTAACTAAGAGTTGCAAGTGCGTTGCCACCCCGTGAGCCTCCCAGGAGATCTCTCCAATAGGCTGAATCACTCGATGAAAATAATATTTCGTTAACTATCTTCCTGATCAACTTAAAGTGATAGTATTCGTGACCCAATGATGCAGAAGCTTAGGCAAGCTCAATAGACTGCAGTGAATATGAGAACCACTACTTTTGATTCTACGTATGCCTTCCATCAGGCAAGGCAGAGACACTTTGGCAGGTTCATTTTTATAAAAAATAAGCATATTGAGTCAAGTTTACGCATTTGTATCGAAGCTTGACTCTCCTACGGTTGATGAATAGGTTGATTTTCACTTACCGAATGAAGTAGCGACGTTTGTTATCAGCGCTGCCAATCCCGATGCTATAAAGAATCTCTTAGGGTCAGGGTTCAGGCCTATCATATAGTATGCTATGGTGGTGAAAACCAGCGGTATTGTCGCAAACACTGGTGCTTCTGCCAACGTCTTCGATAAGAAGTATACATCGGCTCGGTACATTCCTGAATGATGTTCTCGTATGAAGATTGGAAGTTCTGAACAGAACACCTGTACATAAACATATCATTAACTATACTATTTCATATTTCTTACACACGGCAGTCAGATCCCAAACTAGGGAAAGCCACACTATGGTAACCAGCAAGTTGATAAATATGACATCTCATCACAATTTCGATGAATTGACTGCTTGCTAGTCAAGGTCACTAATCTGTAGACAACGTACGAAGCCAGAAATGTACTTAAACCTTAATACTTCTGATTGCTTTTGCCAATCTTGAGCAGCTATTAGTTGATAATTAAGACTGTACTTCGGTTAATGTTTATATAATTTGCTGGTAGTTAGTAGTATCGTACGATACTTTAGATGAGAATTGAGATTGGCGAAATTATAACTAATGAATGAATGGCCAGTGCATTGGACATCAAATAAAATATACGCTTATTTTATGCTTAATGAATAAAATTTACTTAATGATCTTTCTTATCTCGGTTGGTGTACTCTTAATTATCATTTCATCAATAATTATTAAGCTGGACAAAGCCTTCTCTTTAGAAAGAAGGTTTTGACGTCAAGTTTCAAGTTTTTGTGGAGTTGTCCTGTATTGCTCCATTAGTCGACACTTTAAACACCCATTAGATAAATAGGAATGATAATAGAGTTCGTAGCCTCAAGTTTTTGAAATATGAACCTTATTTCTGTCTAAATAAGGTCAGGTATTAATAGATGACGGAACAGAACAAACAACATGGATTCTAGGACATAAAACTTACATTAATGACTGCAAAGATGTTTTGGAATGTCATGTTAGTGAGGAACATAAAGATGGCGCCGTTGATGTTCATCACACCGTCCTGGTCCAGGTGCTGGCCGAAGTATATGACACCAATAAGAATTGACACCATCTAGAACAAATTATAAGTTGATAATTTTGAATATGTTGTATTAAAAAGTGCCAACACATCAGACCTCAAACACTTCACTCGAACTCGAACTCGAACTGACAGTCTTGTTAACTATATACTGATATATAGTTAACAAGACTGTCAGTTCGAGAGAGACTTATTGTAAAAATAACTATAGATATGTTCTTCATGACTGGACCATAAAGATTTTTACGAGTTTCGACAAAGTTCTTGCACTTACAGAGCTGGTTATTATACTATGTCAATATTATGTTACATTACAAAATTCAAACGGAGTCAGGGATGTCAGATATTGGCTAGGTTTAAATAATAGACTGGTGTAAGGGAGCATGTACTCACAATGGTCTGCAAGAATCGAACTTTGATGAGCATGGGCTCTTTGGTGACGGAGAGCCAGGAGCGCCACAGAACCGCTCGGAACTGTGCCCACCATGACGCTTTGTACGGAGAACGTTTTGCACGGAACGCAGTCACCTCGGACCAGGGTTGGTCGGCCCAACCAGATGCTATTTTGCGCTAGTTTTAACGAAACAAATAAACACATTATATTTATTCTTGTAAGATTAAAATAGTAAACACAGCTTTGGGTTTCAATCAAACATCAATATAACAATTTTCTCTGCTAGTTTTGCTCGGGGCTTCGCTGCCGCCAATGTGTTTGAAAATGTACTCTGTGTGATTCCCTAATAAATTCACACATTTATAAAATTTTAATTTAAGCGGTAGTTATTTTACATGTTTTAAAATCTTCAATTAGTTTTGCTTGAATTGTAAGTTATAAACTCATCACACTATTGAGTTTCGTGATCACCTACATTGCATTAATATTTTCTGCACGGGACACGAGCGATGAACATTATAAAAATAAATTTCTTAAACAAGATGGATGGAAGAGTGTCTGTGAGTTTGTTTTCGAATTTCCAAGACTAAGAAAGCAATTCTAAATGGATGAACCCAAAATCCTTTTTTTCCTTCTATATCTCTTTAACAATAACAGCAGTGAAAGAATATTTTTGCGATCTATGTCACTATTCCTAAAAACACGTGCAATACGGCTCACTACCGTCGAAAGTAAGGTAGGTCTAAATCATATCGCAGCAGTTCGCATCGCAAGTTCCTGCGATGCGGCGTCATATCGCACCGTATCGCAGTTATGTTTGGGAGTCCATAAATAAAAATTTTTATTGGTTGCGTTTAAGCAAATTTACAGACGTTTGAGATTTGAGACATTTTTATGTTACTTGTTAAATGTCCTAAAATATTTATTTATTTTAGAGTTAAGAGTAGACACACATTGTCTCCGTGAAAAGCGTATTTTACGCATACCACCTTATTATTATGTATCTACAAGTAATTCTTTCGCAAATACTTTATAATTGAAACCAGAAAAAGCTTAGAGAAAGATTTCAGATTTTTTTTCTTTCAAATTACCACAGACATTGCAATTGCTGCTACAATAAGTTTTAGTATGTAGCACAAACTGAACATTCCGCAGGCAGAAAATAAATTACATATTAATCGCTTTAAATACACAGAGAAAAATCTTGAATGATTACAACATTTTCGATTAATTTACTTGTATTTACAAATTTGTTTGTTTAGAAACCTAAACCTATGACGGTTATTTTTATTTATTTTTTTATTTTTTGCCTTGCCAAAGTTGCTCTACTCAGCTTATTGGAAAGCAAAAGCAGAAACCAAGAGAGGTGGTCACCACATTCATTACGAATGCAGACAATGCAACAGTGCAGCATGGTGACCGACACCATGGTGGCCTAGTGATGCTTCTGCAACATTGCATGTATCGTTTAAATGATGCAATATTGCAAATTGCATCATTCAAACCAAAATACAGTTCTATTAAAATCTTAATCAACGAATATGTTATGTTCTTCATAAATATTATTATTTTTAATTATATTCAATTTTACGTACATCATCTTTTGCTATGAAGTTCAGTATACTAAATAAACACATATTCCGTTTCTACTTTATGACTGTAATTATACACTCGACATTGATTGACGTGTGATCAGCCGTGAGATCCTATTAGCCTTGAAATGCATCGAATGCCTCTTCTGCTATTACATGTTTAGAAAATATCATATTGGTTGTGAAGTCGGCTAGTAAAGAAGTGTATGGATAAAGTAAAGTAACAATATTATAGACGTTTCTCCCGTAGGAGAGCCACGCTTCGGCATGCATAGACAGGCTCGACCGGAGTGATACCACAGTCTCACAGAAAACCGGTGTGAAACAGCACCTGCGCTGTGTTTCACCGAGTGAGTGAGGATACCGGAGGCCCATAATCCAACCCTTCCCCCCATCCCCCAAGGCCTGCAACGCACTTGTGACGTCTCTGGTATTACGGGTGTCCATGGGCGGCGGTAATCGCTTACCATCAGGCGATACGTCTGCTCATTTGCCCCCTATTCCATAAAAAAACGTTCTTTTACTAATTATCTTTGAAAATTATATTGCACTGTTACGCTGTTACTCCTTGTGATTTTCTTTTTTTAAAAGGTAAATAGTAGTAATGTAGTTAAAAAAAAACACGCTCACATAAGTTGTTTATAAAAACAAACAAACATAGTAAACCTAATAAAGAGTGTTAAAAAGGACTACTTCCGCACTAAGAATACATCCTGTGCACATGCATGAAGCAGGCACAAAGAATACTTGGATATTCTTTGTGTCTTTGGCTCAAAAATTGATATAATGAGGTTGGCCTCACTATATCAATTTTTGTAGGATCGAACCCGTTATACTCAGCGCGTTATCTGTCCAGCCCACTATTAATACATACCTCATAATACAACGCATTTTCAGCTTCAGCCGCGATTTTGCAACCGATTTCAGATTTCGCAAAAGCCGTGCATACTGTATCGATGGTCGTCCTGGTGGTCTCCTCCCTTCCAGGTACTCCAGCAAGGAGTTGAATGAAGTGGTCGGCAGGATTATAATTGGGTGGGCATGCTGCACCCAATCTATAGAGTAATAAATCATTGTTATAATAAAGACAGTCGTGTCGCATTAATGCTATCTTGAGATGTGGATGGTAATGTTAACATTTATTCATATTTATTAAGCGTAATGCTTTGTAAACTTCATATGTATATGTCTCAGCCAACTAGCTTAATGCGTCGTTCAACTATCGGTTAGGTTAATTTTTTTCATTAAAAATATAAAAACTATATTGTTAGGGTTCAATACCTAGAAGGTTTAAACGGAACCAAATATCCGGATAGGATCACTTTGTTGTCCGTTTGTCTGTTCGTCAAGATTCATTTTTCTCAGGAACACGTGGAAATATCTAGCTGAAATTCATATCAAATACTCAGATTTACTGGCCCTTAGAGCTGTGAAAAATTCAAACTTCTAAACCAACGCAATCAAAAGATACAGTCGTTTATGCCGCAAATTTTCGACACCTGCAAGGCTACCAATGCTTACAGGTACTTCCCGTGAACTCAGAATCTTGAAATTTGATACGAAGCAACATCTTACAGAACAGATGAAGGAAAAATCGCACGGAACCCTTAGTGATCGAGTCCGACTCGCACTTGGTCGGTTTTTTAACCTTTATCATTACCTAGTTGCTCCGTTCATAGCACGGCCGCTAATTGAATGGTTCTGTTTAGTGAAGAGGCTAGATTGTCAATTGAACGGCTAATTAAGCTAGTAGGCAGCGATATATACACGAGCATCTACAATAATTAGTTAATTTGCAATCAAACATGCACTTTGTTAAGTGGACGTAGCGGATATATGAATAAAGGCATAGATTTCTAGTAGAGGTTATACTGACTAACGTGATACGTGGCCAATGTCTCAGGGCGAATTTAAACACGTCCTCACGCATTTCAAAGGTAATGGCAAACCTATCGTGAACGACAGCACTGTGTTCAAAGATCCACTAATGCCAAAGGCATTTGTTGCTGATCAACTTTATATTTTGATAGATAGATAGATAGAAAACTCTTTATTTGCACACTATAATATTACAGTTAGAAGAGAGCACATAAAATGTGAGACGGAGTGTACAAAGGGTGGCCTTATTGCCAAAAGCAATCTCTTCCAGGCAACCTTAGGATGGATCGAAATGTATAGGAGAGACAGTAATATTTGTTCAGTAATATAGATTATTTATTGCGTTTGTATTATATGACGCTACCATTAAATTTACTCATAACAATAATTATGTTCTCCTAGCCGATTACGGCCACAGCGGCCAGTCTCAATGTAAACCAGCCAACTACGCAAGAGATATTATAGTGCAGACGTACAAACACAGGTGCACTCTCTGTTCCCTCACTCTCATTATACGATGGGATTAATATCCTTGTAAAAGTTCAGTAAAAAAATATTATATAAAAGAAAAAAGCATTTAATAAAATCATTTTTCCGTGGGTGTCGAAAGAGCCGACTAAGGGAACAAAACTTTTGAAACAAACCCTATATGAACCGGTCTGATGAATGGCGAAAATCATTATAAGGAGCAGTGATAGTTCATGGCTCCAAAGTATGTGATGTGAACTCTCTGTGGTACGAAATCGTACTTACTCTTTAAAGAAGTCGTTAGCCTGATCCGGTGAGCCTATGAAAGCTACTTTCCCGTCAGCCATGATGAGCAGCTTGTCGAACATGGTGTACAGCTCGGAAGATGGCTGGTGAATAGTGCACACTACTGTCTTGCCTTTGTGGGCGAGGCCTTTCAATACCTGTATCGTAAAATTAAGATTGCTTACTCAGTTGGACTATATAGAATTAGCATTGACCATTATCTCCTGTAACTATCTTGGTGTATTTGTATTTAGATAGAAAGTTGCCACCAATAAGAAGAGAAATAAGAGAGGAAGAAAGAGGCGGAATCCATTGCATATATTTACAAAAAAAAGTCATATAGTTTTACTAAAAGTAATTTTGATGTTTGATGTTTGATTGCGAGGCGAATTTTTCCTCAGAACATCGTTGTAATATTCGTTAGTAAATATTTGTTACTATAGGCATCAGTGGGTGGCAAAATTATAATCCTGACGACTTGGAATACTTCTCCATTCAATTTTCTTTATTAAACCCGTATTGAGAATACATCGTGTGTCGCGGGGGACTTTACAAACATACATGAGACGGACACAAAGAACACCTAGGCTTTTTTGACAACAATTTGTGAGTGACACAAAGTGTTCTCGCATTTGATATTTGAACTCACAACGCATAGCCACAAAATCACTGTATTTTGAGATTTGGCGGCCCGGACGTGGCTTCCTTTTAATTAACTGAAATATCAGGTAGATATATAAAATACAGTACATACAACATACCTGAACAACATTTTGTGCCATGAAAGAGTCAAGGCCGGAGGTGGGTTCGTCACAGAACATGAGAGGTGGATCTGTCAGTACCTCGCTGGCGAAGGAGAGGCGCTTCATCTCTCCTCCAGAAATACCCTTTAGACGTCCAGGGATTCCGATCACTGTGTTCTGGCATTTTGATAGTGCTAACTGCGATGGGAAGAAACATTTGAAAATGAAAAACAAAAAAAATCATGACACAAATATTATGATGACTGCCTCGTTGGCACAGTGGTAGCGTATGCGACTGCTGTCCATGAGGTCTCGAAATCGAATCCTGGGTCGGACTAAATGTTTGTATGATCTGCAAATATTTGTTTCGGAGTTTGGAGGTTTTCTATGTATAATATGTAAGTATTTACAAAAAAAAAGTATTTTTGTATTCATATCAGTTGTCGAATACCCATAACTCAAGCTCTGCTTAGTTTGGGGCTAGATGGCGTTGTGTGTTAGATGTCGGAAATATTTATTAATCACGATGTACTCTACTACCACTCTACCAATACAGATAACTTAAAGAGGGTACATTGTGTTGATTTATTTTCGTTCTGAGACACTGCTAAAAAATTTAATTACTCTGAAATTTATACATTACAGTTAGTAATATGAATCTTCGTCTAACTTAAAAAAATTATAGAATACAAAGAGGTCCTAATATGAGTTAAATTGCCAAAACAAAAACTTAAGGTGAACTAAGGTATCATGAACTCTTAATTTTGCATGTATATGTATTTATACATGTAAAGTAGGTACTCACCTCAGATATGACTTCTTGAACTCTACGCATGCGCATAGCGTACGGAATATGCCGGTCCATACGTACCATAGCCTGGAACAATAAATTTAATGGTCGATCTTTGTAATGGTTGGTTTGGCATAAAGAGACCTTGGAGTTTAGAAGACAGAGTTTTTGATGCTCCCAACGTTAACCAAATTTGAATCATGCCCCACCATAAGCCTACTTTCTTACAGACATTCAAATACAATTAGGTCGACATTAGCGCAAATATGCATTTCTATGATAACGACCATGTTATCTTTCATTTAATTACACAGAAAATGGTCTGTTGCAGAATACATTTTTGTTAAAGCTTACACAACTACACAACATAACATCGTTTTGCAAAAAAAAGCATTTGTTCTGAGATAAAGATAATTCCAAAGAGCATGGATTCAAAATATGATTATTACTGCTTGTCTAATATATCACCTACTACAGTAGCGATAAAGTTAAAAATTGCTTAAATCCTCCGGCCAGTATTAACGTGGCTTGCATAACATTTAAAACGTCATAAGTGCTGCATGCAGCGTACAGCACGGAAATCTTTGTTGTGACGGTTTCAAACGATTTATCGGCAACGTCGGTCATAATTCAAGTCGTCGATTGTACATCCGATAATAAAGTCCTACTTATAATTACTTAACAGGGAGCTCTTAGAGTAGACTCTAAATATTTTGATTATTTAAGAGCTGCTTTAAATTGAATGTAAAACATACTAAAACTTAACTCACCTGAAATATCAGATGTTCCTTTACCGTTAAAGTTCCTATAAATAGATCTTGCTGCTGTACATAGGCTGATAGAGCAGCCAACGCTTCTGGAGTTGCTGGCTGACCATTTAAGGCTCTAGTACCGCTAGATATCACTCCTGAAGGCGTACGGAACGTCAAAGTATTCAGAAGTGTAGTTTTTCCCGCACCAGAAGAGCCCATGATAGCGAGAAGCTCGCCAGGGTATGCAGCACCATTAACTTGAAAAAGAAAATAAAGTCTAGAATAATTGAGTCACTTTGTTATGTCTCTTGAAGAAGTGCACCTTTCGAATGTAACTGAGCTTAGAGTTGAAGTTCAGAAAGCGATTTACAATATTCACTAACACGTTATCAAAGATAGAAATTAATTCGTTAGAAGAATACATTTATGTATCCAAGAAAAGGGAGCCCATTTTATTAGTTAGTTTACAATTTTTTGTAAATAATTTAAGATTTCATGGTTTTCCTCTCATTTGATTTATCAAGTTTGGTAGAGAGTTTTCGTCCTTATAATTGACCCTAACGATCGATGCAATAAAAGTACAAGGTGTAATTTTCACAGATTTTATTCGGTTCCATTCTCGGGTGTAGCAAGCGGATTTTCGAAAATCTTTGCATGCAGTTTTCTTTCTTTTAAAAAATAAAGGAATATTTTCTTTGAGCACAATTTTTTATCTACCGTAATAAGAGTACTTTCTCTTGACATGGAATTATAAAGTTCCACCCTGTATTGTATTATTGTTTAGTCTTTATAAATAGAGCACATCATACCAGAATGCATTAATCAGTTATGTATCTTTCAAAACTTACCATTCCTTAAAAGCTGCTTGCGTTGCTGAAACATTCCGCTTGTTGAAGGCTTCCAGAAATTCCAGAATTTTCTGTTCCTAGATCTGGACTCTGTGGCGAAGGCGTTGATATCTGACCATGTGTAAGTGACTTTCTCAATGCCGCCGATTGCTCCATAGTTGCTGCGAGGTCTGGGCAGTGACAAAGTAGTCTCACCGCCACTTCCGCGTGGCGTGGAAGCTGGCGAAGCATCCTAAAAGAAATCCCGGATTTTTATTACTTTAAGATATACATCCAAAAGACTAATGGCGGGTGATGCTCTGGTATAATCTATTCTAGTATAAATAGGTAAAATTTGTGACTGGTTTACTGCAGTGTTTATCACATTATCATATTAATATCATACTAAGTAAACCCAATTATGGTCTTCAAGAATATGTTAATTTAAAGCTTCTGAATCTTGATGATTCTTGATCTTCTCAAGATTGTAATGGATTGATTTTTACCGGCTGACTGCCAAGCCTTGTTTGCAGGAGATCTTTAATAACTTTACAAATAATTAAATATCCATATTACTTTTTAAGATTTTGTTGAAATAAGTTTGTTAAATTATTTGTTAAATCATTTGTAAAATACAATATTCTAAGGATGATTATTATCCATAAAAACTATTTTAATATTATAAAGCTGAAGAGTTAGTTTGTTTGGTTGAATGAACTTATCCCAAAAAATTGTTGTCTGATTGAAAAAGTTCTTTTAGTGTTAGATAGTCAAGTTATCGAGGAACGCTATAGGCTCTAGGCTATCATCACGATACTACTAAAAGCAATGCAGTATCAACGAAAAATATTGCAAAACTGGGCAAAAAATATTCCTTTTCAGAGCTTATTCGGTGCGTAAAAGGTTAAAGTCTCACAAAAACAATGTATAAAAGAATTGTTCCCCTTTGAAAATTCTAAAAAAAACTGCATATGTCTAACACTGGATAATAACAAACTCAAGTTAGAGACCGGACGCTCAATGATGCAGAATTATCTCAATAGGCTACCATAGTGTGAGTATATATATACACTGCATATTGTCTGCATTCGCAATAAGCACGATGACCACTACCATCAGGCAAAGCAAAGCCACTAAGGCAGACCCGTACATAAACAAAAAATGAAGTTTTTAGGCGCATATTCATAAGAAAGAGTTTTTAATCGATAAACGTTTTAGCATCCCCTCGATAAGTATCAGTTGCTAACAAGAGTTTAATGCCATTGACTGGAAAATTGTTACCGGCTATATATTACACCATACCCAACTAAGGGGCTAAAGTTTGGTGGAATAAAATTCCGTGCAACGTACATTAATAACATCAAAACTTAGTATATATTTGTTTAACCAGTATCTTGTTTAACTAGTTTTACAAATAAAAACTAAAATACTCATCTAATGTAGCTATTTAAGTATTTTCGGATTATATATTTGGAAACAAACGCAACCTGGGCGAATCGTCATCACCATCACCAGACATAAGAGGCCTCATGTACACATACTTCAAATAATAAATTCGAAAGTATTTGTGTGTGTTTCTCTGTTAGGCTTTCAACGCTAAACCGCTTCACCGTTTTTAGTGAAATCAGGCGTGGAGATACTTTGATTTTTGAGAAAGGATACTTTTTACCACGATAACCGACGACGGTGAAGCAGTGGGTAAAAGCTAGCTAAACCAGAATTTATCTTAAGATCTAAAGCACGTGTTATGAAATAAAGATGCATAGAAAAAGGAAATGGAGAAAACTTAGTAAGTAATCAATTAAAACAGAAGGCACACTAGCCTGCAAGTAACCAAAATTACCGTTATAGTACACCGCATATCTTCTTGCACAAATCCTTAATAACATAACTCGTTTCTAGTAAAAAAGACGGTCCAAATTAGGCAACAAAACCCTAGATAGATAAGTATTTCAGAGAAACCTTCTAACTCCGTACACGTTTGTTCCAATCCCATCAAAGCGTACATAATATTAAACCGTTACAAAAGAAGTTCTTATAGGAAACCTACAAATTTGGTATTTAATTACCACACGGAATTAGGGGTGTTTGATATCCGGAACGAGGTATCCGGTTACTACGCGATTCCTTACGACACATCGAAGCCGCCTTTAGCCGACTAGAGCTGAATGTAAGGCGTCGTGTTTCTCACGGCCTTATTACCTATATGTATATATGTTATATACTAGCGCAACAAATTCAATGCTAAAAAATCTATGTGTAGGAGCAGGTAGGTAATAGTTTCGCTAATGAGCGTTGTCATGCAAACCGGTATCTCAAATCATTTCAAATCAAATAATTTAATCAACTATTTATCTATTTCCTTTAGAGCTACAGAATAATAAGAACAAAAACTAAACAAACATTTATGAGTAGCATATTGTTAATGACATACTTCTTAAACATATCCACAAATGCCACGAAACGTTTCAAACACGAATATTTCAGTGGCATCTTCATTCTATTAAACACATATGTAAAGGAAAGGTTCTGTATTATTTTCAGCTTTAAACTAATAGCGTTAAAGTTATGTACCTCCTTAGCTTTAGATAAGTTGAGGGTAGGAAGGTTAAGATTTAGCCCGCTCATCACTTGTATTAGTGCTTAGATAATTAGTTCTTATGGAATAGGGGGCAAACGAGCATACGTATCCCCTGCTAGTAAACGATTACCGCCGCCCATTGACACCCGCAACACCAGAGGCGTCACAAGTGCGTTCCTGGTCTTTGGGAGATGGGGAGGACGATGGGGGAGGTGTTCGAGTATGGGCCTCCGGTGTCCTCACTCACTCTGTGAAACACAGGGCAAGCGCAAGGTTTTCTGTGAGGTGGTGGTATTACTCCGGTCAAGCCGGCCCATGTATGCCGAAGCGTGGCTCTCCCACGATAAAACTTTCTCACAACTGCGACCAGTGACCACGAGAGCAGTGTTATTGCAATTTGAAAGTGTCATTTGCAAAGATTTAAAAAAAATTAAAGTAGGCCCAAGAATGCTACCCTGGGGAAACCTGGAATGGATACATTGTTCGTCACTGGCAACAGAATTAAAACATAGGATTTGAATACTTGTTAGATGTTTTTATTGAGATAACAGATCTAACGATAGAATATAATGCTAATTTTTAAGTAACCAGTTGTTAATGTCTCCATGCCTTCTTTTTTTTTAATAGAATTCTGAGTATTGCCAGATGTATTTACATATTTATACAAGCTTAAATTACAAATTTAAAAAAACCCGTGTGTAAAAAGTGCTTGCGTAGGAAGCACTTAATCGAGTAATCATACGCCAAAAATGCCTTACATCATTTTGAAAAAGAACTGATACTTTTACACTGCTAGACCGTTATAAATCAAACATAGCTAAGAACCACATCAAGGAAACTGGCTTTCAAATGAAATGAAACCGCACTGAAATCGGTCTATGTCACACACACACACACACACACACACACACNACATTGACGTCTAATTTATAATACACCTCTTTTTGCGTCGGGGTTATAAATATACACATGAGATAAGTTTAGGATGTTGACTTTACTGTAATGTATTTTATTTCAGTTTAGCAGTACTACAGAAAGAGCAAGGCCGTACCGTAAAAGGCCGGCAACGCACTCGTGACGCCCCTGGTGTTGCGGGTGTCCATGGGCGGCGGTAATCGCTTACCATCAGGCGATACGTCTGCTCGTTTGCCACCTATATCATAAAAAAGCTAATTGCTGCTACCATTACCGGAAATTCAAAATCCATTATATACTATCTTAATTATTATATTTATTATAGGAGCCGGGTCGGCGGTAGGTGTTGTGGGTTCCACCCCTACTCGGGACACCACTTTGTGTGATTCAAAAATTGTTGTTTTGAGTCTTATTATTTTTTATGTACATTTCATGAAGGTTTGTTAAGTTCCCCGTGACCCAGGATGTATTCCAATCCAGAAGTTGTCTTTTAAATAAAGAAAGAAGTACTCTTTTTTTTTTAAATGGACAGGAACTATTTTAAGAAAATTGGTTAATTATATAAAATTCAAATGAAAATTAGTTAAAATAATAAAAAAACTAATCTAATTAAAATAAAGCTGTTATGATCAAATAACTAGGGCCCCCAGTTCAGATGTTTGCAAAAAGTGACATAGCCTAGATCTGATTTGCAGTAAATGAATTTCATATATGCATTTAATACAAAACTGTTAGTTTAAATTGCAAACAGACATTTCAATTTTATTTATTCGTATTGATTTGCAATAATTTGTCAATAATTGCGAGCCAGCAATGTTCTTTTGTAGATATTATTGTAATCAGAGCAAAGATAGGATGAGTAATGACGTGTCAACAGTGTGCCTATGTATTAGAAGAATCAGGCTTGTCTTTATCCGGCTTTAGCGTATAATCACTACATATTATAAAACAAATCTATCCGCCGCGTCTATCTGTCTGTTCGCGATAAACTTAAAAGCTTCTGCACAGATTTTTATGCGGTTTTTACTTATAGATAGAGAGATTCCTGAGGAAGGTTATCATATGTAATTAGTTAAATTTTTTAACATATTAGCTAAATTATAACGATATTTGTTGATGACAACAGAGAACTTAGTCTATTTTTTTCCGTAATGTACCCGAGCAAAGCCGGGTAGTAATAATAAATGCTCAACACAGACCTCTGCCATAGTCTAGTATATTTGCAATCAAATAGCAATAAAATGTAAAATACTCTAAAACGTGTACCTTTTAGCAAACCGTAGCTAATTCTTGTTTCATCTTTATTATCTAAATGTGTCTGTGTGTGTTACTGGAATTATACACATTTAAATCTACTTTTTAAATACCACGCTGTATGTGTATACACACTGGTTTGAACGTCTTTTTTTGATGATCAGGTTTGCTGCCTACAATCGTAACATATTATTGTTTCTAAGCACAAAATGTTTAATATTATTTCCTCATTTGTTACGCTAAATCAATACTTATTGTACATTTGAAATAAGTAGTGACATTTGAAATAAAATATCTATTTCTTTTCTCTAAATTCGTAACAGTTCAGACAAAGGCCGTCGGTTACGGTTCGGTTCGGACCAAATATTTGTATGATAATATATTTGTTTCGGACTTTGGGTGTTTTCTATGGATAGTATATATTTATTAAAAAAAGTGTATCTGATATTATATCAGTTATATTTAGTACTCATATTCCAAGCTCTGCTTAGTTTGGAACTAAATGACGTCGTGCATCAGTTGTCCGAAATATATAAATAGATATAAAAGTAAAATAAATTATTATTATATTCAGAATTAGTTACAGCAATTATGATCAATCAATCATTCAACAACCCATAATGTCCCACTGCTGGGCTCAGGTCTCTTCTCAGGAGACGGTAAAGGCCATACGTAGGCAGTAATCATGAAATAATTCTTAATTATATTAAAGTTTCAAAAGCAATTGACTAACTTACTAAGTCTTTATAACGGAGGCTCAATGATGCAGAAGCATCGCAATAGGCAGCCATAGTGTGTCACCATGTGGGTCACCATGCTGCATTGTAGCGTTGCCTGCATTCGCAGCGAGTATTGTGACTTTATCTATTGAATTCTGCTTATGTTTTCCATCAGGAAGGGTAACTTACAAGGGTAACATATATAAATATGGGTCGATACATAAAAAAAACTTTATCTAAGTGTCTGTTAGTTAGTTAGTTAGGTTAAACCGCTACACCGATTTCAATAAAATTAGGGATGGTGATACTTTGGTTCTCGGTATAAACATACAACATACACGTGAGTAGGGCTGCGGGCAAAAAAGATATCTAAGAGTTATGTTCAATTTTAAATATTTTGCTGTGTTATTAATTTGTACTAAACCTAACTATTATCCTATTATTTGACTATATGTGTCCAATCAGAACATATCAGTTTAGCGCAAGCCTTTTGCAATCACCAGAAATTTGTCACTAAGATAAGTAACTAAATGTATATACAAAAGTTTTAAGTGTTTTTTCGTATTTTTTTTTCAATGAATTATATTTAGAATAAATAAGAAACTGGTTGAACACGTGCAGATCAGAATAGACAGTGTTGTCTGGACGTTGTGCATAGAAACAATTTGCACATACTAAAGGAAGTAGCCTATTACTTCTGATTGAAGGCGATCAATGAACGATCATCGTGTAGTGTGGCTAGGCTTGCTCAATGGTCTCGGGAGTACTTGTGGCTACTCCTGTCAGTCTTTCACAATGTAGAAATCATCGACAATTTGATAAGAGATTGGAATGATGTAAAATAAAAATAAACGACATCAACACATCTTGAATCTACTTATTTGCCTGTATGACAAACAATTATTTTCAGTGTGGATAACTTTTGTTTATGCTTAATTGTTTGTTTTTGTAGTGTTTTTTATTGCTTGTATGATTATTTCGTTTCTCGTATTTACAAATAACTAAGAAACATGCAAGCAAAAGTCGGTTGAAAACAAACAAATATACAGACGAATGTCACAAAAGCGTTTTACAAACCTTACATGTTGCACCTAGTACCCACAGCCTTATTTATAAACGTTATTTAACTGCTCCGTGTTAAACAATTTAAAGTGGAAAATAACATATCAGTATTTTGATCTAATTAATAGAGCTGATATGTAGTTTGGCGGGTTCCCTACAGAAGCTATTGCCTAATTTAGGGGATCCGTGAGAGGCAGTTTGCCCCCTCTACGGTGCGATGATATAAATCATGGCCTCAATGGAGCATCGGTATTTTGATTTTCTAGCGGGTATGGACGCGAAGGTCTACGGCCAAACTCGTACCATCCGCCGGGGTGAGAGCGGGGAAGACCAAGACAAACTCGATATGCGGTGGAACGTTCGCCGAAAGGCCTTGGCTGGCCATGCGGCTGGAATCGCTAAAGAATTCGCACCAACGCACTGTTGATGCCGTGCTACCTGAGTTTCTGAATATGATCGGATGCGAGGAGACGGTATAATGCCACCAATGCGTAGCCGACTGGAACTCCGCCCAGCACAGGCTGGAGGACTGCCCTGCGTGGGCGCTTGAATACGAAGCCCTAGTCGACCAAATCGATTCAATCGAACCGCCAGCAATCATTACTGCCATGCAGGCGGTTGAAGAGGGCTGGGGCGCAGTGATCCGTTTCTGTGAAGCTGTAATGCTTCAGAAAGAGACTGCTGAACGGGATCCGGAGAGGGCAGATCCGAGCATAGACAACATTGGCGGCGATACCGGTCATCGATAGGGTCCCAATCTGCCAGAGAGTGGAGACCTCTGGCGGCAGATTAATTGCTGCGGTTAGCGGAAGGAGGGCCTGGTTAAAAACTGCATCCAGGCAGCAACATATAATGATTAGGCCGATAGGCAAGGGGAAGCCTAGGCTAGAGGCCTCTCCCCGGATAGAGTCTAGATGGGCGCGTTTTTTAAATATCATTTATACAAAAGCTTATGTTTCTTATGGAAAGGTTTCCTCGAGGAAAAACTTCTTAGAAATATGCGTATAAATGCGGAATTTTAAGTCATAAGAGGATATTCGTTCATTAACTTAAATCAATAGTTATGTGAAAGTATTTTTAAAAGCTCACTGACTATCGAAACTGTCAAAAGAATCGTAACTAGACCAAACAATTCAAGAAACCAAAATGAAGTAGTAACTGCATGCAGATGATTGGTGTCTACCGTAGCTTTATAACTAAGAATAAACCTCACATCAATCCCATTATGCAAACAGCTTTGCCGTGATATTCCACATGAATGATGTCGACGCGACGGAATGAAAAACAGAATCAAAATACTTCTTTTCCTTCTCTTCTCTTAGTCTTTCCCTCAATAGTACCTAATACTATAAGATCGATGATAGAACTCGTAACTGATGGATTTCGGAAAATAATTTCTTATTATTATTTCGTTAATTCTAACAATAGCAACCTTCCTCTTGACTCTATATCGCCGAAAACAGCATTATCCATTCGTATCTTAATAATATAATCGTAATGAATATCTGCTTATTTGAATACGTTGACCAATATAAAGCTGTGAATAAAATAAAAAATTCCATGTTACATATGATTAAAATGAAACCAGTTTTAGCGTCTGACCACACATGCACATGTAATATATTATACATGATAACTATCATTCGATTTCTTAATGGTTTAGAAACAAATATTATATCAACTGTCATAAACATTTAAAGTTTCTTTATATTAAAAAAACTATGGGAAATAGGTATAAAAAACATATTTGAAAAGAAATTAATAGTTATTACGGTTATACAAACAAGTTCTTATTCAGTATACGATGAACAGTCGCTAAGGCTTTGACTCTTTCGAGGTCATGCATACATTAACGAACAAATCTTCAATGGACAAAAAGATGAACCAATAAACCAGAACCTTTAATTTTATCATCTCAATCATCAAAGTAACTAATATAAAAATTAAACAGCATTCCATACAAATTATCTTATTAATTATACTAATGAATAGTAGGTACCTATGCTTAATGGTATTTTCAGAAACCATAAGAAAGGAAATTAATTTAATTAGGTTTGTTACTATGTACTACTGTAAATATTTAGTTATATGGAAACCACGTGTAAACAATTTACAATTATATTTGTAGGCAATCTTCAGTATCAAGGACGTGAATATATTAAGAATTTGTTATCTGCTATTATGTCCTTTTGTAGTAGAAATGCGCTACGCAATATAATTTTATAATATATATTTAGAAAAAAAAATTCAATATGTTATGCCACTAATACAATAAGACAAAAAAAAATACCGCATTTCTACATACATACATTATTATGTTTTGAACTAAAAAATAAAAAATGCTAAGAATGTTACGTCGGGACTTTAGGTTGAAGCCAAATATAAAAAAAAGAATTGAAAACACCTAGTAACTTACATGTGGAGTATTACTATAGGTAACACGTTGGTTGTCAACCGAAGATGTGATCAAAGGCTCGTGCTCCTCGGCTCCAGCAGTCATTTTCATATATTAAAACAGGTCGGAAAAACTTAACAATCACAGGAATAAACACATTAATCCAAATAAACGTCACTATTTTGGCGGGAAAAAAAATGACAAGCGAAAAGACAAAACAGCTAGCGATGTGTTGCTGCGCTAGTATGGACGGACATACTAAACTACTCCTATTGACTAATCAACGTGCTCGGTCGACTTTACTGTTTCGGTCTATCTCAGTTGCGTCGCATTCTGTAATATAATATAAAGAATGTTGAATTTCTTTATAGCATAATGATAACATCGTTTATATTTACCTCAAGTGTTTAATGAACTTTAAGTAGATTGTTGTTCATTAAGTGTATACTATCTATTCAATGCTTTCCTTTTTATTTTTTGTTTTTGGCATTGGATTTAGTATACGGCATAGTTATACTTTTAATACGGTCAGCTTGATGAAAAAAGGTTACTGGTTTTTTTCAAGTTCAAAAAATTCCTGTATAACATGATAATTGTTATATAAGTAGGTACGTATTACTTCAACATGTATATGTTTAATATTTACTAAGGTCACTAGTCATTTTACTAAAGTTTTAACCACTTTGAGTTTGTATACATATGTTTCTCAAGTACCTACAAGATGCCATAGTGACGATTAATACGGATTTTTATATATTTGATTTAGGAAAAAATATCTTGCTTTAAAAATCAAAACGAAATGACGTTTATTTTTTGTTGATAGAAAACGAATGCAGCGGTGGGTAAAACAGGTATTGATAATGAACGTAAATAGATGTGGGCCGAATGGTGTAATCTGTCCATGCCCGGTTGAAGTCAAGGCTTGTTTTATACTTAAAAGTTATCTTAACGTGTGGGGCTATAAGAATATTTTAATTTCGAAGAGACTGCTCTTTTATTTGTTACTATTTTAGAGAAATATACTATGAATAAAAAGTTTGTCGATATGGTTATATCTGCTATTATCGTCTAGTGGTTAGTGGCACTGACTGCTAAGCCAGAGGTCATGGGTACGATTTCCATACAAGCGCAGCAATACATTGCTAGCATTCGATTCGATTCGACAAAGGCTACCAGCCAGTCAGCCAGAGTTTTTGCTCGTCTTTGTCTTGAGGATCTTTCATTTGTTCGTCTGAATGTAATTTATCCGTCTGACTATCGTTGTTACAGGCTCTGTCCAGTTTGAATTCCGACGGCTTTGTGAAAGATGTTTCTGTGATTAAAATTATTTAAAAATAAAAATGAGATGCCAGTAAAGCTGTGGAAATATCGATATATCTTTATTTAATTCAGGTTTTTATTTTAAGTTTGGTGTTCCTAGTGCCACTCTCACGAATAAGACTAATCTATTGAAACCACTTACATAAAAATACGACAAGCCGTTTAGGCTTTACTGCGTGACAAAGAAATATACACACATACATACATAAACTCGATAATATAACCCTCCTTCTTTCGCAGTCGGGTAATAAGACCTGAAATGTAAAAATCAACCTTATTTAATAACCTTAACTTTTTTATTCGATAGAAACTTTGTCTGTGTGAAGGTGCCAGGTGACACGAGTTTTATAAACCTCATTGAACGGAAACTATAGTTACACTTAAGTCTTAACCCATAAAGCAAAACGGTAGAGAGTAGCCATAAGCAGGTGTTCCTCTTTGCCAAAGCATAAGCTCAAGTGGGCCTACGTAATAATAAATAAATAATTATTCCGGACATCTAACGACAACACTATCTAGAGCCAAACTAAGCAGAGCTTGTAGTATGAGTACTAGACAACTGATATAAGTACATAAGGTTGACTGGAAGAGAATGCATTGGGCATTAAGTCCGTCAATGTACAAATGTGCATGAAGTTTTTAATAAAGAAATTTTTTTTTTTTAAATACATCTATACTGATATTATAAATGTGAAAGTTTGTGAGAATGATTGACACTCTCTCACGCAAAAACTACTGAACCGATTTGGATGAAACTTTACAGTAATGTAGCTTATACATCAGAAGACGGAGCCGCGGGCATAAACTAGTACATTATATTATAGGAACACCCAAACTTCGAAACAAATATTTACAAATCATACAAACTTGATCCGACCCGGGAGTCGAACCCGAGACCTCAAAACAAGCGGCATACGCTACCGCTACGTCATCGAAGCAGTCAATTCAGTGTTATAACACAGGATGTATATGTGCGTGAAATTCTGAATGTTTTGTTTAAATTGTTATGTGTAAGTCAGTACTGATCGGCGATTGTTTTAATTATGTTATACTGATTGTGAGCCTCATAATGTGTATGTTTGAAGAATTTCCACCACTGTTTTTATCGCTGACCAGTGACGGTAACCCGTGTTGTTGTATTGTGACCTGTCTGTCTGTTTGTTCGTAAGCTATACCGTTAGTAGAATCTCGCATTGATCGGAATGGGGGGTTGCCAAATAACACAAAAAATAAGCGTAATTTAATTTTAATTTTATTCTATAAAATGACATTTGAGATAGATGCAATTTTTTTTCAGTAAATTACTTTATACAATAAACGATTCTATTACACATTTCGTTAGTAGTACGATTACAATGACACATGACAAAGGAACTATTGTATGTAGACTTGAGATGTACATATATGTGTTACTTAACTATAAACAATGATTTAGGAATATGGCTAATTTATATTTGTTACATTAATATTATACTCCATGACAATTCTTTAACACTTAATCCTTCTTTAATATTTGGTGATTACTTACCACAACTTCTTTCAGCCCGCTTATATAAAAATGTAAACAATTTCATGTCATTTTCTCGAATCAAATAATGAAAACAGAACATTTTGTTTTAATTTCAACAATTTTTAATGAAAAATTAGATATATTATATTAATAATTATACTTAAAATGTGAAATGATTGTTTACATTTTCATTTAAATATGGTAAAGATTAGTATATGCGAACTGTATTACTTTCTAAGTTCGCGTTTACAGCATCACAATAACGAACTTAACGTCTCCGTGCGTAATCCCTTAAAAATATAATTCAATCATCCATTTACGCGAACAAGAGCTCTAGACCATGATCTCATTATCACTCATATAAATAATACAACGGTTCTATTTACACTGCACAAACGGAACTTGTGTTAATTAAAAAGTATTGTGACGTTGCGCGGCACGAGGCGACACCGAGTCCACGTTGATTTGATATCAGTCTGTCAACATTACTCTAGGTACAGCTTTAAAAAGATAAAACTGTATTTCTTGTCATTTATATATTATGGTTGAATTTCACGAAGAAGTTTTTTTCTTCTTTTAAAAAAGTCAAAGAAAGACGAAGATGGAAAGAAACGCCCGCATTAGGTATGTGTCGCGCAGGACTTTACAAACATACAAGAAATGGACACAAACTACACCCAGATTCAGAATAACAACTTGTGGATTACACAAAGTGTTGTTACTTGTGAGATTTTGAACCAACAACATTCAGCGCAGTAGCGAGCGGCCTTCGCGACCGCTTGAGCCACTAGGCTATACGAGCTATTTTTACCTTCAACATTAGGTTTCTTTTTCCCATTACTCAATTCGAATGTTACTTATACGACATAAGTAAAAGCGATATTCAAAGTATTATTAATAAAATCAAATAATTATTGTGGCAAGTACACATTGAACTGTGTAACAATGAATCACCCGGCGCGCAACGTCAGTTACCACTATACCTCTTCGAGTAAACACTACGTAGGAAGCATTAGAACTCGCACGGTGTAATGCAACCAGGTACCACAGGAAGGTTGAAATGCTTAATTACGGAGTCTCAATATTCTGATACAGAACCTCAAATTATCACCTATTACAATATACACCGTGCGACTTAAAATTATTTTAGTCTTTAATTAACTAAAGACAAAATTATCATAAAATAAAATTATTATTATCATAAGCGGCAGTTACCCCTGAATTATACAATATATGTCTAACTAAACGGAAAAATTCATGTACATGTAATCAGCTGCGTTTCGTTTAACCTATTGGTCAGGTCATGAACCAATATATATTATGACGTGCAGGCAGAACCTATCCAGCAACTGGAGTATACAATGATTCAATAATAATGTTAGTCACACTGTTTCATTTGACTATAAAGAAACAAGTTACATCCAGACGTGGTTCTTGAAGCTCTTGTATCTATTCTACTCTATGACTCCGGGAAGTCTACCTGACTATGTATGCTTACATTTTCTATTTCATATATTCAATACTATTTCATATTTCAATAGAAGGAAGTTACGATTTCTAGTTGGAAGTATTTTAAGCACGTTTATGGCAATGAGAGGCTTATGTATAACTAATGTTTAGTGCAGGAAAATTGTATCTTGTTGGCTTTCGGACTGAAAAATTCACATATCATTCAACAAACTTTACTATTATTGAGTTACAGCAAAAGTTTTAGAGAATATGTATTAAATTTTAGTATTTTATTCTATTGTTCCAATTGTAGGTAACCACTTAATCTCAACCTTACTATATGCGGTGATACAACTTTACCGGGAACTCGTTAATGACACCTACTAAGAAAGATCGTGTTTTTTTCATGCGTTTCGAAACTTAATGGTATGTAGTTTGATAGTTAACTTTATAAATAAACTCACAACTACTAAGGTCGAACAGGGCGGTTAAGCAACGTTGAGATTGCGTAACATTAAGTTGTCAGTATAGAACTTTTTTTATATTAACCTTTATTTCAAATAACTCCGAAAATTTTGTTCATTCTAGAAGAGTAGTAGGCTATTTCATTTTTAAACAGGATACACTTTTCCCACAGGTACTAGTATAGTATTGATTAAATTCGAACCTATAGTAACATTAACTGAGCCTGACCTATTATTATGTATATTATGTATAACTATTGCTAACACGATGTGATCATCAGTCTAGTTTACTTGGCAGTGTTGTACGGGTTATTTGATGTATCCAGTTGATGTACAAGAGTCTTAATACCATCTATGTATATATATACACATATATATAAAAGAGGAAGGTGATTGACTGACTAAGATACCCAGAGATCAACGCACAGCTCAAACCGCTGTACCTAGAATCCTCCAAGTCTATTCTTTATATAACGTAAGTGAGCATTAAGAAAAGATTTTTGGAAATGCCACCCCGAAGAGGGTAAAATAAGGGAAGAAAATATCTACTTCTGCGCAAGCAAAGCCGCGTTATTAGTTATTTCATATAACTTTCCATGATAGGAGCTCAAAAAGAGTAGTTAATTGTTTTATTCTCTAGACTTCTAGTGTACTTACTACTACTACTAGAAGCTTAGAAAATCGGATATGATTCAGTAGTAAAAGTACTGAGGTAAAACAACTCTAAAATATGTTGTTTTTTTGGCTTACATACCGTGGAGACGCCTGTTCTAATAGAATGCAATAGGCGGATGATGATGTTGATGTTGACGGAAAAATTACTACCTTTTTATCTGTAGTCGATTTGGTGATATAGAAATCATGCGAGTGTCTCACATTGTCTTATTAGATTATTGATCTCATTTATTTCATGATATCATTTGCAGTTTTAATTACAGCAAATTGTTAATTTGCAAAGAACACACAAGTGAAACACGAGCCTCGTATTTAAATGTTTAGTATATGTTATGTATGTCCGTCTCAATTACATAATTAGGTACCGGACAAAATCTGTTTTTTAATTCAACTCACCGAATAACATTTGAGTAAATATCAAACAGGTATCTAGTAGAGATATTATAATAATGAATAAATTCAATGGTCACAGAAACGACTACCAAAAGATGTAGGTATGTGAAGATTTAAACGTTTTTATCAGATCTGTTCCTTTACCATGCATTTTTAACTATAGAAGGTCTGTTGTAAAATTGAATTCCAGAAATACCAGAATGCTGACGTCATCACTTCTCTTATTTGAGGTCTGCGGCTAAAAGACAGTATGACCTAATAATCCGATCTCAGAGGTCCATTACAACCGCAATACTATTCTCAAGTTACAGTACAACATTGTTCACGCATTATAATTAACTGGCACTCGATAATAAGACTCTGTACCCAACTGATACATTGAGTGTACCTATATTAATTGTAGCAAAGACATTGGTTGTGTAATTCAATTTTATTTGACAATCGAATAGTTGTATCGAATCAAGTCGATCTTAGATAATACTATTATTAAAAAGATGTAGCCAAGGTCGCAACATAGCACGATTTTGTTTATCTATTTAAAAAATACTACCACATTGTGCACATGGTAAGCTTGGAGCGTCTGTCGCGTTGTAGAAAGAGAAAAGAGAATATAGAATATATATATAGTTTATCGACTTAAAAATATCCTACACAAACTATTCGACCGACAAATTTTCCCTTTATTTAAAAACGTATGAAAGGATGATATGTTTCATATTATTCGAGAATAAAGCGCTCGGTACATCTGATTTATCTATTGAGGCTTATAGAAAGTATATAAATCAGTTAAACTCGTGGCAAATGTTGTCTACAAACCTGAAAATCAATGTACTGAATCTAGTTTTTGATAAAACACTAGAGATAATAAACAAATATGTATTATATTTATAGATGTTAGCCGAATTGTCCACAAGCATTATTAGTAGTATTTTAATCAATGATATATTTTAGATAATGTTTTATTCGTTTACAAGCAACAAACTTTATTTTGTTATAAAATAGGTAACATAGAAATAGCATGACTTACAAGCAATACAACAGTATTTAATGCAACGATACAGAACCAACCTTAGCTAACCGGCATTTTATTTTTAAAAAGAATTTAAGATTGAATTTAAATTTTTACTGAATTAGTCACTTCGCTGTCACTTCTTGAGTCGGCGCTGACTCTAAATGGGTAGATGCCACCTTAGTCAGATTAGTTACTTTTCATCACTTGTCGAAACGACAACTTTGCATAAAAATATACTAAATACAAACTTGTGACGTCACTGTTTTAGACTACCCAATTGAGCAATATATTTTAATGTTTATCTAATAAAAAATTGTAATAAAAATGAAAAACTGTAACAATTATATTTTCCTAGATGTACCTTTCGTTATATACGTTTTAATGAAGGAGACATCGGTGTTTACTTATGATACAATCATCTACCATATTGTTAAGAGATTTATTAAAAGTATGCTATAACCAACGTATGTAATCTATTTTAGTTTAAATTATTAGCATTCGAAATGATTTTGATAAGGCGACAAAGTCAAGGCCAAATTCTGCAGAACAAGAATTTGAAATCCAAATGGAAAGCATTAAAAATATTATTTCTTATAAGTCACATTTCTGATATAATCGATAACGATCGGTGATTATATAACTTGTTCCGTATCTTATTTTAATGTATTTCGATTATGATAACTATAACCTATTGGCCATCAGTTATAGAGACCTCTATACAATTTAATGATTCAAATAAAATGATTTTTGTGTCCTGTAACTACAAATTGTCTTTTAACCTACAATGATTATTAATTATCGAAAAATAGTAGAATCATTTCAACGGATTTTTAAATAATCATAGTTTTAAGACCTTTAGTAATAAATTACTATTACTTTAATAGTTTGTCTTGTGTATTATTTAGTGCAGTCACTAAGGCAGGGTTTTTAAAGAAGTAATTGAAAATGTGATACAGAACTATCACAGAAAATACTTAAAATATTTATGTAAAAACAAATTAAGTCCTTTCCTTTTTTTATTTCTTGAAATTTTCACTGAGAATTTTTGATAGTTTTGGCAATGTAAATATTTTTAGGTGCCTCGTCAATTATGCACGTTACCTCAACGGTATACGGTATAGACATTATCTGCATTATCTAGAATGTTGAACGCAATGGCAGGAACGTTTAGTTGGGTTTAAAGGGAGCAACGAACGACTAACTAAAAATTGACACAACATATTGAGGTAGCATAAAGTTATAAAAAAAAACTTAAACGACACATCGATTTGATTACAAACGCACAATATAATACTGCTAAACCTACGATTTAAATTATACGACCGAACGAAATATTCCATTTACGGCCTGCAAAGTCTCGGTAAAATGACGAAAGTGTGAATGACAAAGTTACTCTTATTATTACAGCCATAAGATTGCAATTCGCGTATACGGGTATGAGGTTTTGCGCGGCAAAAGTTCAACCTTATTCCTGTGCTAATAAGCGCGTAACGAGGACATTTTTTCCGTCACTATCCCTCGTCTGCGCAGGCTCGAAAGAACGCAACATAAAGTCCAGTAAACGTGCAAACACGAAAATCTTATACCGTTGATATCAATAAATATTATCGCTACAAAGAGACTTCTCAAGATAAATGTGGCCAGGATTGTTAAGTTTTCACTAAATATACCTACTTACATGAGAGCAATTCGCCTAATTGTATGTAAATGATTCCATTTAGAAAACACACGATATTATTTACCTACGTATCGGCTATAACGCAGCTATCATTATAGCTATTGTGTTTATATTGTCTATAAACCTTCAATATTTTACTAAAGTGATGCTTATATGTTTTTTGTCTAACAAACTCATCTCGCTCGCTATATTTATATATTTTATTATTAGTAAGCATATCGTGTATTATCGAAATGTCAAGCCTTATATATGATTGCTATACTAGAGATATGAGCTATGCGGCGGTCTATCCTCCTCTTCCTTCAATTCCACATCTTCTAATTACTATTCACTAGTATACGCAAGCCTTAATCTAAAAATTATATTAAAAATGTTGATCCGAATATCAACCTAACATCGAAACACATTTTATCAAAGTGATTTCAAGCAATATACGGTACATGTTTTTAAAATAAATTTGTTCTATTTACCATTCGACTTTCACTTAACAGGTGTGTTAGAAAAAGGGTAATATCGAAATCAATTTAGCGACTACCAACCTAGTTCATGATTCTTACACTAAGACCATTTTCATAGTTAAATATCCCATATCAACTAATATCTATCGTGTTCAAACTAAATATGCTTATAAGCAATTTCATCTATATATCAGCCCAAATATATCACAGCCAAATCGGCCGCCGCATGCCTCTACCGGATGAAGGCCTTAAGATAAAATTATGACATCATGAGGAACGACTGTAGTCAATCTCCTAGACTGTCTCTAGTCTCATAATGGTCGCAATTGCTCGCGGCAAATGCTAAGTTGGAATACGAAATTTTAAACAAAATGAGCTTTCAAAGTATTGCTTAGGCAATACTTTGAAAGCTCTTTACTGCACTGCACTTTGTTTAAACGGGATACATTACAGAAATGCACTATGCCTAAGACATACTTCCTAATTATGTTATTAATGATTTCATTACAGGTTCAAGCGACGAATGACGCTTTGAAGATTTATGAACAGATTTCAAGGATGGATTGATAAGATTTTCAGGATGTTTTGATAAGATTTTAAAGATTTTGCGATTGCACAGTGAATTGGAAACGGTGACGCAACGGGTCTGTAGGTATCTTACATTATTATGTGACCACCGCTATAGCATTACGCCACCGTACTGCCCGACTTGATAAAGGATTGATCACGCCAAGGAAGTCACTTCATACTATTATTATTATTACATCGATGTCGTATATAGCCAGGGTTGCCAGATATTTGTTCTGTTTAATCGATTTGATTTTGAAACTTTTCAATAGAAAAAAGCCGGATTCTTTCGTCGAAACGATACAAAAAAACGTATATTACCTTTATGACATATGAGTGTATGAGTGACTAAAGAAAAAGATCGTTCTCAATATTTTTGTTTTTCAACTACCCATCGTACTTAATTTCTGGTTTTAAAAAAGCTGGTGCCATGTCCATGGAATGGTCGCAGTAGTCTTTGAATTTTTATTTTTTTGACGATAAAGCATTTACACTCAACACTTTCGAGACAAGTCATCCCCGAAAAGCGGGACAGTAAAAATTTGGATTAAAAAAAGCGAGACGTTTGGCAACGCTGTATATATCACTAAGCGAGCGAATGGTTCGCGATGATATTTCTATCACGTATGTAAGAGGTAAACTCATGGCAGTTAATAAGCGACTTAGTACGAGCGAGTGACTAAATATATCTTAATTAAGAAGAAAGGTACATTACAGACCATCTGATTTTACGAATAACACACTTAATTTTTAAAATGCAGTGAATTTTTGGAATATAGACGTGCTATTCTGACGAGTACACGGAAAGTTCACAAGAATTGGTCTTCTTAAAACGCAACTTAAACGTCATCAGTTGTGATGTGACGTCATAATTACGCTGATGTAACTAACTTTATACAAGATACGTACAACAACGTACGAACTATATATGCAAAATACATACTTACACACAATATTGAGTGCAAGAATTGAGTTCGGTAAGCATTTTTTTTAATGCAATGACATTGCATTACTGTTGGTTTAGTTATTCAAGTCGAGATGAATTCGTATAATCTTGGTTTGATTATGAGAGTAGGCCCAAAATATTCTCCTGCCATTTAATTACCAAAACACTTTTTCTAGCTTTTTCTAATAACGAAAAATGCTAGCATTTCCATAAAACAAGTAGATTCATCACCCATAAAACTCGTCACTCGCTCCGATATAACGACAGTTATTACTATTAGGCAATTTTTGCAATAATTGACTTACATTGGTGACTACGAGAAATTGACCGCAACACATGGCCACAGGAATTGTGTACATATAGCGTACTGTATAAGGTATAGATTTCAATAATATACCACTCGACAACGATAGTTGAAACAATCATTCTCCGCTTTTACTGAGTAGATTTTAAGTATATACCTCAAATCTATATAAAAGTCAAGATTTAATTGATATTGAAATTTCTTATTTATTGATTTTCTGTTTTGTTTATACAAGCCTATCAACGTAACTCTATTCTGCCTGAAGGAAAGCATGAGCCGAATTCAAGAGTATTTAGTGGTCCCCATACTCATTTCAACTCTAAGCAAATTATGCAACATGGTGATCCACACCATGGCGGCTTAGTGATGCTTCTGCATCATTGGGCCTCCGGTTCTGTGTATGGGCAATAAGAATGTCATGTTGTAAACGTATCGTCTACGAGCTGATGATATATTGTGTAAGTATGACGGTGTGCTTGCACAATTCTTGTGGCTCGGTATTCGTCATCGAAGCTATTGTACTAACCACAAACGACTAGATAATTAATACAATTTAGATTGGAGATCGCTCAATCATAAATGTAGCAATCGACGGAAAAAGTAAAATTCAGATTACACATAATTATTTTTCAATTAGTTAATGTCTTAGTTTATATCGTGTTGCGCAATCGATTTGAAAGCTTGGCGACTTGCTAACGTTTTTATGAACCTTAATGGTACAATATTTCTAGCGTTAGTCAAACAATTTAAATTATATTACCGTATGATTGCTCAATATTACCGCTAGTAACTTTACGACATTTCGTTGAGGGTCTTTTGAACGACTACTTAACTGAAGTAATATTTTTATATCCTACCTACCGGGTAACGTGATCCCAATTTTTTATATACAATTTGAGCTATTACTGTCGTATAGTTTCATGCCTCAGGTTTTTACCCTACCAAACTTTCTGATTAGCTTCACTATTATATATGTCCAGAGAAACGCTCAATACACATAACAAAGTAAACTTACACATACTATATGCAGATTAATTTCAATCTGGACAAATTTAAATATCATAATTCACATTGGCAGTTACGTATAAACGTACAGTGTACGTGTACTATATAACAAACACGAATATAACGTGTATAATGAGCATTGTGTAGCGGTAATATCGACATTCGTACAGCGGTTGGTGGTTCCATGACGCGCTTACAAAGTCTGTGGGGTGTGCTTAGACGGCTGTCGCTTGAGCCGCCTGCCCACCGGTCACTGTCAGTTGTTCTTGTCGAAGTTGTGTATCGCCCAGTTGAACGATGTCGTCCACGAATTCTTCATGGCCTCGTTGAACTTCTGACGGAAATGCTCCATTGCTTTTTCTTCTGATAAATCCATTACCTGAAACAGTTATAGCTGTTAAATATCTGTTTGACACAGTTCAAATGTAAATATCATTTTCGATCAGGCTAAGTAGAGTCAAAGTGACTACTAAGCTTGAAGGAAAAATTGAGGAGAGCCTTAAAAAACTTCACTTCCCTTCCCAATGTCTCTACCACATATAAACCAGTGGATACGATAAAGGGTGGATTTTGATAGGGAGCTAGCTCGGTAAAAAGCAACGAAATAATTGCTTAATAACGAGTTTGTATAAGGCTGTGGAATTACTATTATGTGTGTATTATCACAGACCATAGCTGAGTCATGGCAGGCAGTGCAAAGTTAAAGATATCGTCATGAGGACTGAACCGTCCGAGGCTGCACAGTTAAAAGTCCACAATTATTTTCTAATTTTACTTTATCAATCTTTTATACATTATAAAGACTTCCTCCAAAGACCAACCAACTACGCAGGAAATATTATAGCGCACAAGCGCGTGCGCAAGCACAAGAGCACTCTCTGTACCCTCATTCTCGACAATTCGATAGGACACCTGTCAGACATGACTGCGGAGAGAATAAGTGCAGGACCAAAAGCATAAGGCATTAATTTGTTATAGGTACTTACTAGAGTTTCGCGCAAATACTGCAGGTCTTTTTCAGAGCTAAGTTCAGGTAGACCGGTTGAGATCATCATGGAGAACAGCGATAGGATCAGATGCCCATGCTTGCGAAGAATTTTGAAAGCCTGTCGAAATACAAAGATTTTAACAATTATGGACTTATAATAACTATAAAAAAGCTGAGCAGATTCAAAGATTAGTATTCATTTTTCTTTTATTCATAATTGATAATTCAAAGCCTCGCAACAAACTAGTTTTTTTGGATTTTATAAGTAGTTTTTTTTATAATTTGCATCTCAAGTTACTACTAAATATATTAAGTTATACTAATAAAAAAATTTGTATGTACCATAATTCTTTATTTCATTATGAAACTCAATCACGTTTACAATAACTTTAATTACTTTAGTAAAAACAAAAAATACATAATAAACACGTCAATTATTTTCATTAATATAACAGTTTATTTAGGTATATATATAGATATTATATATATATACAATAAACTAATAAATACATGTAAAAACAGATATAATCAAACATACCGTTTCACAATGTTCCCTGAATATCTTGAAGTCAATGGGCAAGTTGTCTCCGGAGCCCTTCTGTCCCTTGTTGATGACATGAATGAAATCATGTGTTAGGACGAACGGCACCCGTTCTCTTTTGAACCCGTACTTCTGTTTGAAATGGCCCAGAAAGTGACCGAAGTCAATGTGGAATAGCTGTTGACAATAAGAAGAACATAAAAGACGATTTTTTAAAGACAACTCCCGAACTAGGAATGAATTCTGTTACGCCCGCCGCGTCACTTTACAAACATGCATAAAACGGACACGAAGATCACCAAGATTCAGAACAACAATTTGTAGATCACAAGTGTTGTCCCATGTAGGATTTGAAGTCACAAAACTTGGCGAAGAATGTAAACCACTAGGCCAGAAGTACAGTCGCATTTATCTTGAATTCCTGCAAATACATGCATTGCATAATGCCGTAAGCATTTTCTTCAGGTCAACTTTTGGGTAATGCAGAGCTGTGTATTGTAATATTTTAGAGATCTTCACACAACGTGCAAATACATAATTATAATGAGTTTATAACTGGACGTTTAAAAAGAGTAAAAAAGTGTGTTCTAATTAACTTTTTCTTGTCCATACTTTTTGTGTAAGCTTTAGTTATTTGATATACAGTTGTAACCAAATGGAACCGGAACGTTTACTGTTAATTGTGAAACTCGGTAGTAAGCCTGGTTAGATTGTTTCTAATTCTATTCAACATTACATAGACAATTCATTGCACGAATGCAGGAGTTTGTCTTAAAATAAATCCAGTGCCGCGATATACAGAGGGTTTTTAAAGACATACATGAAACGGACACAAAAATAAACCAGATTCAGAACAAAATATTGTATACACCGCAGCGAGTTTTAGTGGATCGATTCCTTTTCCAGGGTTTTCCTTCCTAAGCTGCACCTAGCTCCTAGTACCCGCGATGGCGTGCGGTTTTAGTCGGTTCGAGTCCGATATGCCACAAGAGGTAGTATCTCAAGCACTGGAAAAGCACTGGAAAAAGGGGGATCGATTACCATCATCAACAGCCTTTGACAGTCCACTGCTGGTGACGGGCCACTTCTTAGAAGGTTTTGAGGAACTGCTGCGTCATAGAGCAAACATTGTTGTGATATTATTATAAAACTTTGTAAAGCCTATTCAAATGATAGAATGAGTGTGTACCTACAGCTTGGATAACAGGGTCACAACATTATTGTATGTTTTAGACACAACATATACAATTCTTTCTTGAAAGGTATGATTGATGATTGAAGTACCTGTCCACTTTTCTTGACCATGATGTTGTCAGGGTGTCTGTCTGCGATTCCTAGCACGTAGGTAGCAACGCAGTACCCAGCGCAGCTCATCGTGAACTCATCCACAGCTTTGTTGAACGCCAACTCGTTGTTCTCCGTGTTTTTGCGGATCCATTCTATTAGCATACATTCAAATTGTCACAAGCATGTATGTTTATTGTTATATATATACAGTCAAACCTGGATAAACTAGAGTTCAAGGGAGCACAATCTCAATCTCGCTTATAGAGGTTTCTCACTAACCCCTAACAAGTCACAGCAAGCACGAATGTAGTAAATATGTAATAGTATAAAATTATGTGCATGATATGCACAACATATATAATGTACATAGGTATACATAGGTACAATATTGACGAGAATACAAAAACAATGGTAGGAAGTTCCACGAAAGTTAAGAATGAGTCATAAAATAGCACATGTTAAATTTGAAAATAAAGCTCGACTGTCGCTTATAGAGGTATAAATAAGCAGCAGTCTCACTTACGAAGGTTTATGAGGGAAAAAGGACTCTCTCTTACAGAGGTTTCAGTTTCTCGCTTATAGAGGTTTAGGGAGTTTAAAATGACGGGTCCTGGCTATTACTCTCACTTATAGAGTTTTCTCACTTATCCAGTACTCACTTATCCAGGTTTGACTGTATACATAAACTATTTGACCCTTTTAACTTCGTCTGGGTTTATTTTTTAATAACGCTCATGTTCTATTGGTCTAAGCGTGGTATTTACTATCCTATTCTAGGCATGCCAGTAAAACACATATACGAGTATAACAAAAAATATTAGATAGTTTTGGAGTTCATCGTGAGCAACGATTAATTGCAACAAAATTATATTTATTGTATACAATTCTCGTGAATACAATATGATTTCCACAATTTCATGCATAGCGATAAATATTCTTGTAGTTAGACGCCATCAATTCTCTAAGCTAATTTTACCTCAAAAAAAATATTTTTACAATAATTATAGAAAACATTGAAACCGATTACACAGTGAACATCCAATTCAAAGGCAACAAAACCCAGATAGTTGAATGATATAAGTGAGGCCTCGAAACATACAGTATTTACTTTAAATACTTACGCAATAACGTCGACCTATTCATAGTGGAGGCGGCGTTGAACAGAGCACTCTGCTTCTGAATGTTGGCGACTGTCTCCGAGTCCTCCACCACCTCGATCATACCCATCATGTAATCCATCGATATACAGTTGTATGGGTTCAGTCTGATAACAAACATTGTACAATATAATATAACTAACTAACAAAAACCATCACTAAATTTATAGAATCTAAATCACGATATAATAATATATAAATATAATAATAAATATTTCTGACATCTAACACACAACGCCATCTAGTTCCAAACTAAGCAGAGCTTGTATTATGGGTACTAGACAACTGATATGAATACATAAATACTTTTTTTTTTGTAAATACATACATATTATACATAGAAAACATCCAAACTCCGAAACAAATATTTACAGATCATACAAACATTTGGTCCGACCCAGGATTCGAACCCGAGACCTCATGAACAGCTGTCGCATACGCTACTGCTGCGCCACCGAGGCAGTCAACATATAGCTTTATTGTGCTAACGACAAACTTGAACCAAGACACATTTTGCCGATAAATCGTTTCAAACCGTTAAAACAACGAAGATTGCTCTACTGTACAGTGAATGCCGCACTTAGGACATTTTAAATATTAATCTAGCTAGGTCTATAAGTCTATACTGGTATGAGATCTATGCAATTTTTACCTTTATCATCATTACAATAGACCATATCCTACTAATATTATAAACGCTAAAGTTTGTAAGTATGAATGGGTGTTTGTTAATCCTTCACGTAAAAACGACAGAATGAATTTTAACGAAACTTACAATAATATAGCTTATACATCAGAATAACAAATAGGCTACAATTTGTAAAGATACAATTCATATATTATATATATACATATCTTCGTACCGCGGGTAACACCGCGGAGCTCAGCTAGTATTAGATAATAATCATATTTAGCATCTCTGCTCTTTGAAATTGACTATAACTTAGAAAAATGCTTTTTTTTACAAAGATGTTATATTGTACAGTTCTACAAGCTTTTAACAAAGATGGATATTGCAAAAGACGATTTTCTGTGTAATTAAATGACAGGTAACAATGTCGTTACCATAAAAATGCATATTTACGAATGTCGATTTCACTGTATGTAAAAATCTATAAGAAAGTAAGGTTATGGTCATGATTCAAGTTCGGCGATGGTTCACCAGATTATTTCTAATATGTATCTTAAAGCCTTATCGCTCGAAGGTCTCTCACAGACAGCTATGTAATATTTAGTTTAATTGTAATAAACTAAATATATCGTACCCGTATTTATACTATACACTAGCACTAGATGATGTCGAAAATCTCGGTAAAAACAAGTCTATGTATTATTTTGAGGTATAAGATAAATTACTGTATATTTTTACAGGAATTCAGTAGTTTTTACATCCAAAGTATCAAACATAAGTTAGTTTGCAGAATTTGCCGACTACCATTGTAGATATGTTATAAACAAAAAGCTCGTGTGTTGCTTTTAGAACATTTAACTAGAATATATAGAAAAAATAAATATACCTAAAATCATATCCGTGATTCTTCCACAGTCGATCCATGATGCGCAACATTTGTAAAGTAAACATATCCTGTCTTAGGTCATCACCAATCTTCAATATAATACGAATGTCTGACCCCATCGGGTCTACATTCTCAAATTCTAACAAGAGTGGTCGCATCTTACTGTCCATAACTCGACACGACTTGGGCCTGTAAATATAAATCATTATTTAATAAATAATTTAATCATACGCTCATAGCCCAGTTGCACTCGGTGATTAGAAACAATCATCGAGGGTAAGCAACGACGGCGCGGTCAGTACCTGGATGGGTGACCGCTGGTGGCATGTTACCATGAGCGTCTCCGTGATTCGGAGGTCACGTTAAGCAGTCGGTCCCGGTTGTTATCATACGATAACAGTCGTGAAGCTTAGTTGGAGGCCTTCGGGCGGCTTAAAAACATCCAACGGCAAGATTTACGTAGCCACAACGTATTCTTGCCAGTCCCCAACCCGCGCACTTGGCCAGCGTGAGGACGTATGGCCTTAACCCTCTCCTGAGAGGAGACCCGAGCCCAGCAGTGGGACATTATGGGTTGTTGTTTGTTTTAATCATACATTTTCGGACATCTAACACACAACGCCATCTAGTCCCAAACTAAGCAGAGCTTGTATTATGGGGTACTAGACAACTGATATAAATACATATAAACTTTTTTTGTAGATACATACATATCATACTAGAAAACACCCAAACACCAAAACAAACATTTGTAGATCATACAAACATTTGATCCGACCCGGTAATCGAACCCGAGACCTCAAGAACAGCAGTCGCATACATAAATGTAACATACANTTCTCTTGTAAGTGTTCTATGAGCAAAGCTCGGGCTTGTCGAATTTCTTTCTTCTGTTTCACGCGTTCACTCGCCCCTGTATTTTAATAATAAATTACAATGAAAATACAAATATCTCCCACCCACGCACTATGCTGTTGTACTTAACTAGATAGAACCTATATTATAATAACCAACCCCGATAAACATTTTTATATATACACATACATATTTAGTACACAGCAACACAGGCCGGTGGACCGGAAGAGCGTAGCCATATCGTCTTTTTTGCGATACACATATGTCTCTTTTAGAGGGAGAAATCACATATACACATTTTAGATTCACATACAAAAACAATCACCTGTCACTACGAACTCGCTCATAACAATTGAAACAGAACATTTACAATTTCACACACACATTAACTCAATCTGTGCCATAACAGTGTAATTCGTAGGTCCATTTGAGCTTATAATATGACAGAGGGGAACGTCTGCGTATGGCTACTTATAACTGTGCTACTAGGAAGTTATATATAGACACACAAGAAATTATCGTACTGATTACACAATATATGTCCTGCAATCACACGCTTTTTGAAGTGATGATTTGCGAAAGATGCGATGCATGGCAGAGGTTACATACATCGAGCCAAGTGGCGTGCAATTGAAGAGGTCTATATTCAGCAGTGGAATGCGATAGACTGTTGGTCTGATGATCTTGATGAATCACCAACATGCCTGGCATTTCAACGAATATATGAATTAACTATCGCCATTGGTGTTATGGCTTCTTTAGCAGAAAATATTTATTCTGGCCATTTGTAATTTGCCCAAAACTGATACCCTTCTAGCGTCCAAGTAACCAGCATTAAAAGTCACCATTGCACACCACTTTATTCTGTTCTTGAATAAATGAGGAATTAAAAATGTACGTACATTTGAGCTTGTCGAGGCAGGAGATCTGTTTGGTGAAACTGTTGATGTGGTCCTGGCAGCCGCGGCAGTATGCTTCCAGTAGCAACCCAAACCGCACCGACACTGATGGCACATGCATTTCTGATCTGTGGGATAAATGAGCAGGTGAGTGAAAACATACATCCAAACCAATATTATAAATTCGAAAGTAACTGTTTCTGTCTTACTGTCCGTTTGTTACGTGTTCAAGGCTTAAACGTTCCACCGATTTCAATACAATTTGGCATGGAGATACTTTGATTAATGATGAACAACAGAGGCTACTTTTTACCATGATAACCAAAATCATCTCGAGCGGAAGCGCATGCAAAAGCTAATAGATAAAATTTGAAATGATAGATCTAATATAATGTAGGTAAAATGGTAGATTCTGAGAAAGCTGGTATGTTGGCAACGTGTAATCACAATTTTAGACAGTTTAAGAAACAATACGGCCGACGTATATTGATGAGACAGATATTACAATGACATAGGCTCTGCGAACTTTAGCGCATGTACACTCGAGGTAACCAAAAAAGGCATGTCCAATACGCGTGCCCGAGGGTGCCATGCAACCATTTTGTTCCTAAAAAAGTTATTGCGACTCAAGGTACGCCAGCCGTATTGTACGTTGCAGACAACTAGTAGATAAATGATTAAATCCACAAACTGGCAAAGACAAGGTGATCCTAAACTACTTAAATGATCTTGTATTTTTCAATCTTTCTAGAACCACAATCATTTTAGTAAAAAATTTTCATCATCAATAATTTTCATCAAACCTACGTAAACGTGTCTTTTGTCAGAACAGAAATAATTATAGACATGTAATTGGCTTTATTTATCCTACCAGTTTCTGGTTTAAATGGCACAATACGCACTTTGATTTTACAGAATATATTGTAGGTCTCAGTGTACATTATATATTAAAAAAGGGCCTCTACTTGAACCTTAGAATAAAAGAAAGTTATCGGTGTTATTATAAATGCAATGAACCGAATAATTAGTACCCCCATTATTCGGTTCATTGCAATTATATGCAATGAACTAAATGTACGTTACTCACCTTAAATGCCAAAAGAGGTAATGTCCAATAGTCATGTTTTTGAATGCTCTCTTCAGTAGGAATAAAGAGAGATCGCACATCAAATACGATTCGTGTTTTAAAGCTTGTACCAACTGAAGTAGGTAGAGGAGGAGATCATTATCACTAAAAATAATAAAACATTTACAATTAAAATACAAATAAAAAAAATTAGCAATAAAGTTTTTTTTTATACATATTATTTTCTTCACATGATAAGCCTGCTAATGTTTAATCATCATCATTACCTCGAACGAAAGACGTCCATCTTTGGACATAGCTCCCCCAAAGCTATTCACAACAACTAGCCTTGTGCTGCCCCACCACAGTTTCTCGACAAAGTTTGAATTGTTATAAATTGAACTAGAATGATTATCGATGTTTTTAAACGCTACAAATATCACGTGGATAGTTATAATCATATATAAATAGGCAACGGTCAAGGAAAATATTCACATATTGCTTTTGTTAATCTCATAGCACAAGCTCTGCTAAGTTTGACGTTAGCTGGCGTAGTGTGTGAATATCAGGAAATATTTATTATTATTTGCTAGCGATCAGACCCGGTTTCGCATAGAAATCATTGGAATTTCCAGATTCACAAGAGAAATAAAATCTTACCTTTAAATCGCTAAAAGATTTGCCGAGATCTTTGTAGGACAAGACGCTTGTGCAAGAACAAAAAACGACTACACTTCATTTAAAAAAAAGGATTATGATGTAGGATTTAGGAAAGGATTAGGATTTAGGTATTAGAACCCACAAGACTCGACGTAGCGGCCACTCAAACCGACGACTGCAGTCAATCGGATAGTAGGTCAAGAAGTAATGCGTGTACCTAATCTTGCTGAGGCACTTGACGGCGAAGCTGCGCACGGCGGCGTCGGCGTAGGCGTAGTCCAGCAGCTCCAGCGCCGACTCCACGCGCAGCAGCGGCCACGCCGCCAGCATGCGCCGCACGCCCGCCGCCTCGCCGCGCTCGCCCCACTCCACGCACGACAGCAGCTTGGGCAGCAGCTCCGGCGCCTCCGTGCGGAACCGCTCCCTGCGCACGCGCCACAAGGTTACAGAAAACAAAAAAAAAACAACAACCCATAATGTCCCACTGCTGGGCTCGGGTCTCCTCTCAGGAGAGGGTTAAGGCCATACGTCCCCACGCTGGCCAAGTGCGGGTTGGGGACTGGCAAGAATACGTTGTGGCTACGTAAATCTTGCCGTTGGATGTTTTTAAGCCGCCCGAAGGCCTCCAACTAAGCTTCACGACTGTTATCGTATAATAACAACCGGGACCGACTGCTTAACGTGACCTCCGAATCACGGAGACGCTCATGGTAACATGCCACTAACGGTCACCCATCCAGGTACTGACCGCGCCATCGTTGCTTACCCTCGGTGATTGTTTCTATTCACCGAGTGCAACTGGGCTATGAGCGCCTTACTAACTAATAACCTTACATCAGCATTTAATTTATTTGTAAGGGTTTGCTATTTTTAGTTGAGAGAGTTGAGAGTTTTTTTAATTAGTGAGCTCAATAGATAATATGCATGTTTTTTATTTCTTAATCTGGCCATTTACGTAATTTATATCATAGAAAAAAATATAAATAAGCTTGAAAGTAGTCAAACTAATTTTCAGAGTGAAATTGAAAACACTGACAAAATTTGAGCTATTCAAACGCCGCCATTTTGCGCGCGCTTTTGACGCTGCCAATGACGTCATTGTCATTTTATGTTTGTTTACTATTCAGTGTATCAGTTACTTAATACTTATTAACAGTTTTAATAGCTATAAAAAACATGGAAGAAGGTAATTTTTTCTCACAAAAACTACTAACACAGTTTGAATTTACGCGGTTACAGTCTGCCCGCAAATCGGTCTCGCGATACCCCACACCGGCTTTGTCAACGTAGTACACGCTGATATAGCACGAACGGGCCGGCTCAACCAGAGCGGTACTACTCTCGAACATAGGATCAACATTGTTTCGTTGGTGAGTGCGAGACCGGAGGCCCGATGATACAGAAGCAATCACTGTGCCGCCATGGTGTGGGTCACCATGCTGCATTGTTGCATTATGTGCATTCGCAATGAGTATGGTGACCACCACTTGGATTCTACTTATGCTTTCCATCAGGCAGAGTAGTCATTTTGGCCAACCATTTAACCTAACTGGCTAATTTGGTATAGTTAATCCACGCTGACTGGTCGTTTTGATATAACATTGTTACAAGTTTCCAAGGCTACCAACGTTGTAACAAATTGTCAGAATTCTAAGACCACTGTCTAGACTTCGTTAGGATGAAAAGAATTTGTTTTAATACTGATTTGAGTTGAAAAAATATTTTTAAGCTTGGAAAGACCATTTATCGACGAACGTCTTTAAATAATACGCAACGACTTACAGAAACCTATCACCAATGAAAAATGTTCCAAAAACAGGGAAAATTTTCAAAACAAAGTAGCGAAGTTGGCTAGTAGTAGTAGTTGTACATTCACAATGTGGCGACGTATACTGTACCTGGAGGCCCAAATGGCTTTCTTCTCCTGTTCGTGCATTTCATACATCGGATCCTTTCCGGCTGTGGCTCGCAACTGCTCGTAATCTCTACCCAGTCTTTCTGTGAAATCGGGTGAAGCGCTCTCTATGTGCTCGGAGTATGCATTTATAGTTTCTTCTTTAGGGAATAGCACTGGGATTTGACAGTCGTAGCTATAAATAGAATTAATGTAAAATAATGAATAGGTCATATTAGTTTTAACGACTACCTTAATTAATCTTAATGTAGTTAAGCTGCAATACATTTAAAAAAACCTAACAGGGGTTGACATTATATGAGACCCGTTCTTATTGCATCATATGAAATTATGAATTAATATTATTTTGTTAAATCGGCCAGTCTTTTCCGCCATTTTGTATCGATGCTACCAATTTAAAATGGCGGAATAAAGAGGCCAAAGTGAATTTTTCCCTTTCAATGTCAGTTAACTATCAAGTTTTATACTCACTTGGAAAATTTAACCTGTAATGCCGAACACGAGTCGGTGTTGGGGTTGGAGACGATGGTACCCAAGGGATGGAGTACCAGGTCATCACCCTGCGTGTCGTCCGCAACGTGAGTCCACATAGATAACAACACACCATCTGTCCTTAACTGCTCTTTGTAGTCAAATATCATTGTATTTGCCCACGTTAAGCGATTTACACCATCCTATAAAAACATGTTAAATGTTATCGCATGTTACAGGTGAAACCTTAAGAAAAGGCAGAAAATATAAAAGTTACGACTTTGGAACTATAACAATGTGAGGTATAATGTAACAAAATCCGATTTAGTGGATACAGGCTAACAATTCAAGTTACAAGCACTTTCGTTGACCAGGTGTCAATGGAAGTGTTTGTAACTGGAAATGTCAGTAAGATAATGAGAAAATGTACAACGCTCCAGCTGGAGTTCCAGATTTTTTCATAATTTTCCTTTTTTTTTGTTAACGTGGCAAGATATTAGGAAAACTGCAATGTTTTTCAATCAATAGAAAGATATTCTAAGAGTTCATAAAATAAGATATATTGCAAGCGCGATAATAAAGTGTTTGCTCTTGTGGGGCGCCGTGCACGTTCCCGTCACAGTACTGCTACGGAATTACATTAATACTTTGTTATAATGAGTATAGTCATTAGTAAAAAGCTTTACCTTATTAGCATCTTTGCCTCTTCTCTTTCCCTTGCTTTTAGTTATCTCGTACACTCCAAAACACACTCTACTCATTCTTGGCAAGTTGTACACTTTGATAGGGAATGTGAGCTCTTGGTCCCATTGAGCAACTCCATCACTTGACACTACTACTGCCCGGGTCTTTTGTGTTTCGCAGAGAGCTTTGCCTCCGTGGAAAATACCAGCTTGGCAAACAACCTGTTTCAATGTTACAAGAATCGTTACAAACTGACTGGAAATTGTTGAAAACCCAGCGAATGTATCTATGGACGTACAAAAGAGATCAAATAAAATTCATTCATTCATTAGTTAAAATGTTTAACACGACTTCTAAAGAAATGATGACCTGACTTAAATTTAGAAGACTGAACTTTACTATAGATTCATGACCATGATTAGTTGGTAAACTTTGACCATCAAAATAAACTAAGCAGAACTTGTTTAGTTTAAAGCTAGATGACATTGTTTCAGATTATTTATTAATTATTATATAAAAGAAAACTTGACTGCGCGTTCACTCCGTCAGAATTTTATTGATGATCAAATAAAACGTTTCATGTTAAAAAATAAATAAGTTTATAAATAGAGCTGGGAAAGGCAATCATTCAGTAATCTCTTTCAACATAAGAAAAAGTCCACAGATAATTTCGACAAGTTGTTTGTTTTTGTCACTGACCAGTAGACGAATCCGTTGGGTAACGGTAGTGGAATGAACAATGAATCATTTCCAAATTCAATGCATCTAATCTATTGAAAAGAAGAATTAGATGAAATTAAGTGAATACAATAGCATGTACTAATACAACAAGATGTGTGATTTAAAAACTACAATGCGAGTACGTAAAAACTTTTTATAAAATTGGTATAGTCTATGTCACCCGGGCCATTGTTACGTATTTACTCATACCTCATTTGTTAAATCTGTTCCTTAGTTTACACATGCTCTGAATAGTAATTCTGCCACAATTATCACCCTTCCCTTTGGCTTCGCTGTAGCCCTTAGTAGGATAAAAATTAGTTTAGGGTTTCGTACCCGAAGGGTAAAACAGGACCCAATTATTAAGACTTCGCTGTTCGTCGGTCTGTCCGTCGGTCACCAGGCCTTATCTCATAAACCGTGATAATTAGACAGTTGAAATTTACCGAGATGATGTATTTCTGTTGACGCTATAACAACAAATGCTAAAAAACTAAATATATAAATATTTAGGGGTTGAATGGGAGCCCCCATTCAACAAACGTGATTTTTTATTCGTTTTTGCTCGATATTGATAATTATATATATATTATAATTTGACAGGTAGATGCTTGAAATGTATAGATAATGGTACGGAACCCTTTCTGCGCGAGTCCAACTCCCACTTGGCCGATTATTTCTAAATACAGTCGGAGAATACGGTCACAGTCTAACACAAATGACATGACCAAATGTATTTATACAAATCACTTTTAAACTTCTGTTTTCATTATGTTTTTAATTTACATTAATATTTTTTCGAAAAGTTCAAGGGTAAAATACAAGGTAAGGCATTATATTAGCAAAAGAAAGATCAGATTTTAGTTTTTTGTATTATCTAAATTTTTTTTCTCTGATTTTACGTAATCTATTCCACAAATTTTCAACAAACGACTTACTAAAATTAGAGATCTTTCAAGTCCTAGTATTGATCATGAAGTGGCTATTTTAATTTACTACTCAGACTTGACTGGACAGGACGGTCCCATACTGACCTCGACACTAAGCCGGCTGGCATCCACGTTGAGATTACTGACGCTCTGCACAATACAAGAGTAATCCTTATTTATATTCCAAGAAGATTCATTTTTCTTCTTCCTCATAGTATTGGAGTGGTCCGAAGTCAACCGACGACGCTCCGGCAAGCAATACGGGTAAGGTCGTTCACGTTTTGCTGTTGAATAAATATACATGTATTGATATTAGTTGTTTAGTACCCATAGTATAAGCTCTGCTTAGTTTGGGGCGTTGTGTGTTATAATGTCCGAAAAAAAAAATTATATGTCCAATTATTATATTTAAGTATTTGCAAGTTATTGGCCCCCAACCCGCCCTTGGCCAGCGAGGGGACGTGTTGGCCTTAACCCTCTCCAGAGAGGAGACCCGAGCCCAGCAGTGGGACATTATGGGTTGTTGATTGATTGATTGAAGTTATTGGGTAAATCTCAACAAACTATAGATTATTATTAAGGGCTATTTAACCAGTTCCTAATAATGTTTGAGATACTCTTCCATAATCCAACTATACTAACATTATAAATTCGAAAGTAACTCTGTCTGCCTGTTACGCATTCACGGCTACCACGCACCACCGTTTTATATTAAATTTGGTATGGTTTGATTCAGGTCAGGTCGAGTGATGATCTGCGTAAAACGGCTGGCAGGAACTGGATGCGAGAAGCCGAAAATCGAACCAAGCAGCGTGAAATTGGAGAGGCCTGTGTCCAGCTGTGGACTGCGATAGGCTGATGATGATGGTTTGATTCTTGAGGAAGGACATAAGCTACTATTTACCGCGATAACAGACATACAAGGGCGGGCGGCGGGCGGAGCCGCGGGTTAAAGGTAATCTTCCGTAATACCATTCATTTAACACTATTTAATAGATCATGGTTTCTGAACATATGTTTATCTGACATGTTTGTATCTATTCAAGACCAGATTACCACATATTTTGAAACCGAAATATGTGGTAATCTGGTAGATAAGTTAATAATAGTTTATTAGGGACTCTATAAGCAAGAGATGAAACTAAGTCGTGAAATNGACATACAAGGGCGGGCGGCGGGCGGAGCCGCGGGTTAAAGGTAATCTTCCGTAATACCATTCATTTAACATTATTTAATAGATCATGGTTTCTGAACATATGTTTATCTGACATGTTTGTATCTATTCAAGACCAGATTACCACATATTTTGAAACCGAAATATGTGGTAACCTGATAGATAAGTTAATAATAGTTTATTAGGGACTCTATAAGCAAGAGATGAAACTGGCTCTAAGTCGTGAAACCATATCAAATCAGACAGTTTACAATGATTTTTACTTGGAAAGTAAACTTATGTGATGCCGAACGAGACCATAGATAAAAGAATAATATTTGGAAGCCATGTAACCATATAATTAGTTTATATATTAACACCAACTCACGAGTAAGCATCAACTGGCTCATTTCCATAGGCATTACTTGTGGAACTCCATCAGTGGATAACATCTCTTGGATGTACAGGAACTGGATGAGAGGATAATCGCCAAACAGGTATTCTTCTCTTCCGCAAACTTTAAGGACATAATTGTTTGGCTTTTCCACTCTCATGTTCAGGGTTTTGGCAAATTTGTGTAGGATGACATCAATGTGCTGTTGTGGTGTCCGAGTAGCAGGTACACTTGACGAGAAGGAGAACTGAAAATGAGAAAATGTATTTAATAATAAAGCCACTCTGATTTCAGCACGAACTGCCGACTGGACCGGGGCGGTACTACCCGCGCACAGAATATCATCGATCTAGCAATTCATGATGTCGTTGCTGAGTGCGAGACCGTAGGCGCACTGATGTAGAAGCATATCAATAGGCCGCCATAGTGTGCATCACCATACTACTTTTTTGCATCGTCTGTATTCTCAATGAGTATAGTGACCTACTTTTGGATTCTGCTCATGATTTCCATCACGCGGAGTAGTCATTTTAGCAGGCTAATGTTTAAAAAAATGTGATCAACAAGAAAAAGCATATTATAAAAAATTACAATAGCCGCCTAGAACCTTGAATATAAATATTATTTAACCTTTTTTTACAAAAAATACTGCGTGTTCAACGTAATGTTAACGTATGCATTCAGGCAATTTAATAGTCGTAAAATATTATTGTCTGTACTTAAAACCATGTAATTCGTACTATGCTTTAACTAACAACAAATCGTACTAATTGTTTTGTTTAAAAAATTTAAGGCAGTGATATACATAAAGGGTTCATAATTAAATAATAATAAAAAATACTATCGGACATTTTAACACACAAAGCCCAAACTGCTTAGTTTGGGCTTGTACTATGGGTACTAGACAACTGATATTAATACACATATACATTTTTTTTGTGAATACATACATATTATACATAGAAAACACCCAAACTCCGAAACAAATATTTGCAGATCATACAAACATTTGGTCCGACTCAGGAATCGAACCCGGGACCTCTAACACAGCAGTCGCCACCACCACTGCGCCACAGAGGCAGTCAAAAAATTAATCTCTTGAACTGATAAATTATTATTCATCTCTCTCCAAAGGAGACAGACACCCGCACGAATCTGCCCTTGGAAAAGTCAAGCAATATCGGCACAAAAAAGATTTATTAAAAAGGTATTGTAAAGTATCGTGATGATCATTGCTCGTTTCTCGGAATCAGTCGAAAGATAAACTATAAAAATGTTTTTACACACCTAATACTACTACTAAGAAAGTTGTAAAAGAATATAAAATAGTTACTTTGAAATCTGTGAAATAAGAATTCATAAATGGAAACTAATATAACTTGATAAAATCCATTCAACGAATTAAAACAAAAACATCGTCAAATTCGTGCATATTTTCCAACACTTAAACACTAACCACCTTATTAACGAACGTTATTTAAGTTACAGAGCGGTTTTGTTATTTTAAACTTTAATGCTATACGTTTATAGTTGAAACCATTGCTTAAAGTTAAAGTGTTCGTAAACAACCTGGCATTACATAATAATACAGTGTGTAATATAAATAGAACATATATTCAAATCACAGTATAAAAATACTATTAGATTAAAACTCCTTAAAATATGTAGGAAATATTTCGACAGAAAATTTATAGCTTCAATCGAAATCATAAACAACAGACAAATAGTTCACGCTTCAACGTATTCAATCTGTCAGGCATATCTGACAGGTTGAATACGTTGAATCGTAAACTATTTAAACGGAGATCGTTTTTTGTTTTTGCGAAAGACGGTCCCCATTTCATGTCATCCACATTTTTTATATTTTTTATCATTAATGCCATCACGACGAAGACTTGAAGACTCGAAGACTTAGAATTGAAGACTTGAAATACTTGACATTGGCAGAAATAGCTGATCCGGCTGATTGCCATTCATCAAAAGGAGAGAGAACTATTTAAACTTAATTTAATAAATCTTATGGCCATGGCCATCTCATAAGGTGGCTATCTCAGAAGATGGCCATAAGATTTATTAAATTAGGTTTGTGGTATTCAAAAACATTTTGTAACTTTCATTGCCATTGCCAACAGATACGAGAGGTGCCAAGTGTAATTATTCTGGTATTTATACATACAATCAAATAATTAACACATNAGCACGAACCGGCCGGCTGGACCCGGGCGGTACTACCCGCGCACAGAAGATCGACCTAGCAATTAGTGTTGTAGTTGCTAAGTGTGAGACCGTAGGCGCACTGATGTAGAAGCAATAAAGGGTTCATAAATAAATAATAATAATAAAAATACTATCGGACATTTTAACACACTAAGCCCAAACTGCTTAGTTTGGGCTTGTACTATGGTACTATGTATACATATGTAATATGTACTACTATACTAGACAACTGATATTAATACACATATACATTTTTTTTGTAAATACATATATATTATACATAGAAAACTCCTAAACATATATTTGCAGATCATACAAACATTTGGTCCGACTCAGGAATCGAACCCGGGACCTCTAACACAGCAGTCGCATACGCTACCACTGCGCCACAGAGGCAGTCAAAAAATTAATCTCATGAACTGATAAATTGTTATTCATCTGTCTCCAAAGGAGACACCCATACGAATCTGCCCTTGGAAAAGTCAAGCAATATCGGAACAAAAAGCATTTATTAAAAAGGTATTGTAAAGTATTGTGATGATCATTGCTCGTTTCTCGGAATCAGTCAAAAGATAAACTATAAAAATGTTTTTACACACCTAATACTACTACTAAGAAAGTTGTAAAAGAATATAAAACAGTTACTGTGAAATCTGTGAAATAAGAATTCATAAATGGAAACTAATATAACTTGATAAAATCCATTCGACGAATTAAAACAAAAACATCGTCAAATTCGTGCATATTTTCCAACACTTAAACACTAACCACCTTATTAACGAACGTTATTTAAGTTACAGATACGGATACGGTTTTGTTATTTTAAACTTTAATGCTGTACGTTTATAGTTGAAACCATTGCTTAAAGTTAAAGTGTTCGTAAACAACCTGGCATTACATAATAATACAGTGTGTAATATAAATAGAACGTATATTCAAATCACAGTATAAAAATACTATTAAGTTAAAACTCATTAAATACGTAGGAAATATTCCGACAGAAACTTTGTAGCTTCAATCGAAATCATAAACAACAGACAAATAGTTCACGCTTCAACGTATACAATCTGTCAGGCATATCTGACAGGTTAAATACGGTGGCTATCTCAGAAGATGGCCATAAGATTTATTAAATTAGGTTTGTAGTATTCAAAAACATTTTGTAACTTTCATTGCCATTGCCAACAAAATACGAGAGGTGCCAAGTGTAATTATTGTGGTATTTATACATACAATCAAATAATTAACACATCTCTTATCCTTTAGAATTAACGATTTATGGTGGGACAGTTTATCTCCGTTCTATCTTCCTTGTTAAATAATTGTTTCTTGATGTTCAACACTGTGTGTCCCATGGTTACCATAACCATTTATATTGTCCGATAAAATATTTTTCTTTATGAACCTATAGAAAAATATTTTCTCATTTTTGTGTTTTTAGGTGTTGAGAATATTTAGATCTAGATTTAGATAGATATTAAGAAGTATGCTTCTAACCGAAACCTCCTAATCGCGCCGTTTTAAGCGAATCTTGAAAGTGGGCGCGCTTTTTAAATCCGTCTAGTCACTAGGATCTCTTGGGGGATTTATCTAGATTTTGAGGGATCCTAGTAACCGTTTCGTTTACAAAACTTTCCAAATAAATCCAAAATATAAAAAAAAAGATCCCCAAGGGGAATAGTGTGGACAAAATATCCGGATAGTTACAGGACGAAGCTAGCTCTAAAAAAGTAGCCAATCATACTCCCTATATCATCAGCTACCTATCAGTGCAAGTCCCATCAAAATGGGTTCAGGCATTTCAGAGATTAGCCGGAAGAAACAGCTAGAGAGACAGTCATTTTTTTTAATGATCTATTTATGTAAATATCCTACATACTTTCATTACATTTAGTGAAAAACTGTTTATTTAAAATAACAAACAAACACTTCAATTTGATTTATTTGTATAGATATAAATACATATACAAGATATGTAATTTTATACGTGTTCAAAAATAACTAAACAATATCAAGCTAAACTCAAAATATTAAGTTAATTGGCGAGTCTATGGTTTTCCTGTGGGAATTCAATGCAACATACATACAAAGACCCTTTAGTATACAGAGACTGATTAGGAAATTCACTATTGTTATGTTTGTGTGTTGTTATGTTTGTAACGGATAAACTTAAATCTTTTAAACTAGCGATCCCCCAATCCAATGCTCCAAATTCGACTGTCATTAATTTTTTTCTTAACCTTCTGCTCTCAACCTTCATATAAAGTTAACTACAAAATTTCATACTTCTCCGTTCGTACAATTTTCGTAAAAAGGGGTACAAACTTTTTGCGTCACGTATTGATATACGGATTGATATCGCTTAACCGAATTTGTAAGTTTCATCGTTAATATATTTTTTTTTATAGTTGAGCAATATTTTAACATACAAAATGACCCTATTTATACTGAAAGATCTAAAGAGACTTCCCAATTAGTCAACAGCGTACAACTAAGCAAAACTAAGCTAACACCACACCAAACCATCACTAATAATAATTTCGTCGTTTGGTGTTAGCTATGAAGGAGTAACTGACCACTGAAAAAGGTAGCAAAATATCGGCACAAGATACCATTCTTGAGATCGTAGTTAAGCCCCTTAACAACACCATGTTCAATAACCAACAATCTCAATCAAGAAGCTCGATCCACCCAATAGTTGGAAGCGAATGTTCCGGACTTCATCAGAGCTGAAGAGTGGCCATCATCTAGTGATTTACGGTAATTTTTAAAGAGTAAGGCTTGCTCTAAACGAAATGAAAATTTGGACTCCCTAAAACAATCCATATGATTGGCAGTGATGAATTTTCCCATAAAAAGAGTGCGTGCTGGTATTGATATTGATAACTGGCCTCAACCAGGTTTAAAGGACTGTATTGCAGCCAATGGCGACTACTTGGAATAAGCATTATATATTATTTATGGTTATATATTAATGTATTAAACTAACATACTGTAATAGTTATAAATGTTACGTACAGTAAAAAAGAATGATTTTCTGTGTAACAATATTTATGGCAAGACTAAATTTAAACGCAACTTTTTTTTAAAAGTCACTTTCTTTATTTAATTCTGTTTAAGAAGTTATGATGGACATAAAATGCCACAATATATCAATTATTAGTGAAACCTACATTAATTGCTTTAAATTAAACCAGAAACAGTTGAATAGCAATTTGTTATTTTATTATTATTGTAAATTTATTACCCTGCATTTTTATAATTATTTATAACATTAAGACGTTTATTTCATAAATTTACTGAACGTGTTGAAACATACATAGCAGAAAATCATTGCTAGATTCATGTAGAAAAAAATAATAGATTAAATGTGATTATATGTCTAACTTTTGTATTTTATACACAAAGTATACATTAAAAATAGAATACTTAAATATGTACATAAATAAATACATCTGTCAGTAATATACTACTATCATACCGGCAAACAAGAATATTTTATTTTATTTAAAACAATACATTAAACATTCTTAATAAATATCTTAAATTACAAGTGAAATCTGTTTTATTTATTTATGTTAATTTAAGAATTAATGAATATTGAAACATTATTCTTCCATTAGCACTTTTAGTTGAGTTATGAAAATGTATTATCAAAACCTATGGTAATCATATTGTAAATTCAACATCTAGTACCCTTGAACCATATCTCTCACCTTGACACTTGGCTGTACTGCGAATATTTAGATCTTGCTTATCCGTACGAATTCTGCGTATGAAAAGTTGATGTAAACGAGAATTTTGTCCACAGAAAGTAAAGTCGTATGGGTAAGTCAACCCTCTACGACACAAAGCTCTATCGTTACATTCTCCAGCAGGAGCAGAGTACCTACAAATCCACAGGCGTAGTGCTTCGCCGCGTCTGTGTGGTGACAAATTAAGAATATGTACTGACTATCACCTACAACCCATATTAATCCTTACAGTGTCTTAAGAACGTGCGGCTTTTAGGCGTAAGTAAAGAAATAGAGATTCGATTCAAGTAAACTTTTAACGTGTGGCAACCCCACGGGCAGTCACCCTACCGGGGTTTTTGGCGAGGTGGTGTGCCGGAATTGGACTGATTAAAACTACCCGGTGTGCAACTCTACCAAAAACCCCGGCTGCTTTTATTAAGACATCCGGACCCCACCGAGCGATTCAAGTAACCTATACTAATCAGTCTGCCAAGCATAGTACGGCAAAGACTTCCTACGTCCCTCAGTAGATTTTCATGGCTGTTGATATGATGGTTGCCTTTGGTTTTCAAACCGCAGAACACTGAAGTGAAACATTATGTTTGTGTACTCTAAAGAACTTGAAAATGAATGTTCCATTATCATTCGCATGATTTCTTAAACAATCAATAGCTTCACGCAATATACATTCAGGCATCAAATTACATAAAACGAAGAAAATATCAACTTTACAGGTCACTTGAGTACTGTCAACATGACAGACTATATAAAACACGTTTTAAAGTTACAAAATGCAATTTGTACGTTGTATGAGAAATATAATAGGATTTAAGTCTAAGTGATAATAATAGACAAAAAACCCATGACTGTCATCTGATATTTCTAACTGTATTCTGTTAGTCATCTCATCAGTTACCAAATGTTAAATTAAGGCATTTTATATCTTACCCTAAAATGTATCCTATTATTTGTCTTTTTTTTTGCCTATCCTACATGTTTACTTTTTTGTGAAACGAGAATCTTACCTTGCCGTAACACACGTCTCGACTAGCGCGGAAGGTAATGATTTTTTTTTCTTTGTATAGGTGCTGTCAATTGACACTTGGAATTCTTTAATAGTTTATATTGAGTCGGAATTAAAAATGTAGCTCATTGTGTTGTAAGATTGTAAATATAGTAGTAATCTTAGTGGTTTTGTCGTCATCGCTCATGTGTAAGTTTCGATATTACGCCAGACTGTTTGGTTAGTTGCGTATCCATCTACCCTCACTTCATAAATTTTTACTTAATCATAAAAATGTTTTTATATGTAATCAATTAATGTTTACATTTGTATTTTGTAACTTTTTTGTTTTAACCTTCTCAGCTAAATATAGCAAGTACTTGGTATGTTTAAATTGGAAACCTATAATTTTAATTCTGAGTATTCTGCGTATTTCTCATGAGCGTAACCATTTATAGGTTACGCTAATAAGACGCATATCAGTTTACTACATTTGGCCAACTTCTCAGCAATGTGTTGGGTAAAGATTTTTTATAATTATTAAACTATAACCCTGGGGGATGGTGATAGACCTGCTGAAGTTCAATTCAACTACTAATTCTTTAGGTTTCTTTTTCTTGGTTTTTGGTTTAACCTTGTATGAATGTAAGTATACCATAATTAGAAATTTAGAAAATTATATTTACAAATTAGTTTAGATTTATTTATATGTATTTCTGTAAGAATGCAGTATTTGAGTTTCTTGATTTGTTGATTGTTCTATACTTGTAAGCTACTTTTCAGAAACAAATCTTTATTATTATTATTATTATTTGTGCATTTATTTTTCTCGAAATCTGAATTTCGGTTTTTTAATGAAAACGACGGGCCTAGGCCAAGTGGTGTTCATTTGAGTGAGTTGGGACTGAGACTGTAACCCGTGATGTAGTGTCGTCCTATAAAAACTTTCGAACAATGCGGCAAGTATTCAGTACAGCAGCTTTCTGCATAGTAATGTATGTGTTAGTGGGGAGTTCAATCTGTTGTATAAAGTGACGGAGATGTTTTGGTGTAACTCCGGTGCTAGAGAGTACCAAAAGCACAATGTACACTTTAGTCATTTTCCAAATTCGAACTACTTTTTTTTAAATTCTGTATACTTATGTATCTTGTCAGTTATTGTTTTCTGTAAATTGTGTGTGAATTGTGGAACTTCAATATCTGTTAAGTATGTGTGTTTATTATTTTTATGTATAAGAGTTATGTCAGGTCTGTTGTTGTGGATAGCTTTATCGGTTTATATGGCTCTATCGTAGTATATCTTGTGACTTTGGTTTGCCAACACCGGTTTTGGAGAATATTGGTAGTATGGTACTATTTTAGGTGGTATCAATTTATGTTTAATAGCTAATTTCTGGTGGACGATACGTGCGATTTGATTGTGTCTATGAGTATAGTCGTTTTGAGCTAGGGTTGGACATGCACTTGTGATGTGTTGAATGGTTTTAATAACTAATAATGTTATGAGGTATTTCAGATGGACTGTTTGATTAAGTGTTTAGTTCGTGATGAGATAATTTATGCTTAAAATTCCTCTAAAAACCCACAGTCAATGGAGTTAGGTTTGACATGTGTCTACTACACTAATATTATGTAACTTAAGTTTTGTTTTTATCAAGGAAGGTTAACTACAGCCTTATTTAGACTACTAAATAACAACTAAATCTTGTAAAAATTGGGAGTATAGATTCTTTATAATACATACGAATTTGAGTGGATGTTTTTTTTTATATAAGTGCTAGCCAAAGTAACTCTACTATGCCTGATAGAAAGCATAAGCAGAATCCAAAAGAAGTTACCATTTTCATTGCAAATTACCAGTGATCATATTACCTATAATACGTTATTAGAACATCAACATTTTTGAATAATTCTTACCTCTATATTATCGAACTTAGTGAGAAGTATAAAACAGTGGTTATTCAGGTGGCTTTTCAGTGTGGTCGGTGTCTCGCTGTGGTCGGCGAGTCTCGGTGGGCATTGGTATCGCAGTCTCTCCAGCCAGGTGCTTTGCGCTCGTCTTATAAGGCTTTCTTCAGCTAAATACCGCATCCTCATACGAAAATCGTTCACCTCGGAACTTCGGATGTTGTCGAATTCATTGAGACCTGAAGAAATTAGAGGTTCTAAATGTTTTTGGATATACTATACGTATTTGAGAATCAACATTCGTCTTACGAGTTGCATGTTCATACTAGATTGTGTCAGTGGCTCCTCCCGCGTTTATGTCGGTTATAGGCGGTAAAAAATCAAAGTATCTCTATGCTAAAGTGTATTGAAGTCCCTGCAGTGGTTTAGCTTTACAATCGCAACAGACGGACAGATACAAATTAGTTTCGAATGTATAATATGAGTATGGATATAAGCGTTTCGAAAAAAAATGACAGTCTGCATTGTCTATTGCTATGGAAAGAAGTTGTTTGTCGTTGCTTTTTTTTTCAGATATTATTAATTTTTCAATTGTACGTTACCAACCTTATTCTAAGTTAATGCCCAGTGACAATACAATTTAAGCTTATTGCTATTCTAAAGTGATAAATAATTATCAGCATCTCAAGCATACTGTACAGTAGTCTGTACTGTATAGTAGAAAACACTATTCTAGAGGTCCATGACTCCAGCGGACTAAAATCGTACGTTGAAGAAAGAAAATCCCTAGCGCCCCAACGAATCTCAGGCCACCTACCGCTTTTAAACGACCCCATTGTGACGGCAAAACATATGATATGTCTAGACTTTTTAGCAATTATACTACTTAATTTTCATCAATACCGTAGATTAGTAACTACTTAAACTACTAATAAAATTAAATTAAGAGGGGTAGTCGAAGCTGATAAAACAATTTTATGAGCAGCCATTAAATGTTAGAAAAAGTTAGCAGGAAATAACATTTAAAATTAGATAACACTCTATTTTTCTAATATAAACATATCACAAACATAATACGTGATGTCATCCTCTTGTAATCTATTGAACCGTGATAGGCAATAGATAAAACTTCACTTTACATCTATGCTATATATGAACGGAAACTACATTCACACATTTAAAATACATTTTTACTGTATCATGATGTAAGGTCAACAGCCTCAATATACGTAAAGTTAATGGCCCATATTTCATACACAATGCAAATTATTGAAAAAACAATTAATTAGACAGAAACTGCTACTTTTTGAAAATATCATTTTTCAAAATGGAGCCATTTTTTTTTGTACAAATTTTATCATGTTTCTGATGAGAAAAAACCAACTTACATATGTGACTTTGTTACAAATTAGTTTTTCGCAACAAAGAGTCTTAACTTTTGTGCTTAACATCTCTTAGATAACAGTCAACCAAATATGAAAATATTGGTTTGTTTACAGTATAGGAAAATACACAAACAATTTTAATTACTTAGGCGTTTGATTGCACTCCGATTAATTAAACATTGATCGAGTTTATTGAGTTTATTAGTGAAACATTTATATTAACCTAGCTATTGCCCAGGTTTATGTTGGCTATCACGTTACAGAGCAGCCTACATCATCATCATCATCATCATCAGCCTATCGCAGTCCACTGCTGGACATAGGCCTCTCCAATTTCACTCCACTTAGTTCGATCTACAGCATCTGCAGCCTACATCCTTCCCCAAAAATCAAAGTATCTGAATCCCAAAGTTCATTGAAATTAGTGCAACAATTTAGCTGTGAAAGCATAACAGACAGACAGAATTACTTTTAAATATATAGTATTTAGTGTGGATTACTCACGCTTTCCAATTAGATGGCTAATGTGTGTGTTCAACAACTGTTCTCCGGGTCTTTCAAAAGACCTTTTAACAATTATAAACACACCACATACAGGTTTAATATCACGGATTCGCTTTGACTCATCCTCAATTTCCTCTGCTACAGCTAGTGAATTGACAAATTGGAATACATAGCTTGACATCTCATGCAACATCCCAAACAAGGGATAGTTGACGGCCCTCTCCCATAAATCCTGTGAAAGAAGACATAATAAATCAATTTTTATATATTTTTTTTAATCATTAGCATTTTCAAAAACATTTACTTGTTACTGAAGTAAATAGAATAATGTTAACTTCACTTCTTTCAGATACAGAACAAATTATTGTGGTCGTCAACTAACTAACTATTTGCCTTGTGGCGGGAAATACATATGTATAATACATAACCATGGCAGACAGGGTCCCTAACCACTAAGTCCAAAGGCGTAACCAAATTCTATCTAACTTTAACTCTTTTCACATTATTATTATTACTAGTGGTCACCCAGTAGTCGAAATTTGACTATACATAATTAATTGTATTTTGTGTTTTACTTCAACCTTTTGCACTTCTCTTTCAAATAACTTCAACTGTGTTAATTTTCAAATTTCTCTGTTCTCACAGTTTTTGTTAAGGGTTTAAACGCTTTTGCGTCACATTTATATACTAGTAATAATATGAAGGCCTATATCCAAAAAGGGACTATACAAAACAAAATAAAACTAAGTAATCAGCACTGTCAATTTCAGGACCATAGTATAAGCTGAGCTGAGGCCCTTTAGTCATACAGCCAGATTAATACATAATTAATCAGCAGAGAGTGCCTGCTTCAGTGCAGGCAAGCACTGGGAAGGATACAGATGTCTTAATAACTGCAGTTCCCAGTTCCTTCCCTTCTCTGCCACAGAGTGTTACACCATGTGGTTTTAGTTGGTACTGATAACTACAAACTACCCCGCCGCAAACCCGGGTGGGGTGAGTGTCCATTGGGGAAACAACACTTAAAAAAAAAATTGAGGCTACTGTTTTGCTAATAATGATTGCCGCAGGTATTCATAACTTATGTAGATGGTTATTTGAAAATTCAACCAATTCAAAGTTATTCAAAGTTTTTGTATGTAAAATGTGAATACAATACTGTAAATGTAAAGAACTAATGTCTAACTTAATCATATTTAACTAAATTCAGATCTGTATAGTGTATATTTAAGTTTAAATGTTCATCTAGTTTAATTTTCATTTGCCTAGGTATAAATCAGGCAAAGTGTTTGATGTCCTATTTAGACAATTGTTGTTTCACTATCATTTGTCAACAAAGTTGTTCCTTTTGACGTAACAAAACATACGGGTAAGTCTTTTTTTAACACATTGAGTTTTGTATTCTTTTATATAAGAAGGAACTTCTAAAGTTATATTCCTGATAAGTGTAGCAACTATTTGCTTTTGATAACACATAATAAACAGGAATATTCCTGCATTGATACTGATGGCTGTTTTATATTTAAGTACCTGCTAAAAGTAACAAAAATTTGTTCTATTTTGAAAGTATCATTCAGCCTAAATTTTCTGAGTTGCAGTTCAAGAAAGCTATAAAATAAAACTACAGTATGAAGAAATGTTCATGATATTGTATACAATGTAAACAACTTTCTAAATGTACCAAACATATATATCTCTGTAAACATGTTACTCAATATTTTGACCCACTTTCCCAAAATGCAATCAAAACAATGTCGGCGAATGACTCACGCAAGGGTAAAGGAGTACGAACACCTAGCAGACACTTACAACTTTAACATCCTGGATAGTGGCATCCCAATTAATCCTCACAGGAATGTAAACCGAGTTTGGTAACAAACATGTGAGCTCTACGAGGTCCGACGGCGACGTCGTCCAGTAGTCGTATGTAAACGGACAACTAGGCGCAGGAACCATTGTTTAGTGTTATTTTCCCAGGTTACTCAAATTACCCCCGCGACATTTTACAAACTTTCACTAATAACTTCACGTCTGCAGTGACCGGGTCACTGTCTGCAACTGAAAATAATACACAAACTACATTAGTCACTGTTGTTGAAATCGCACTGATGTTGAATCATAGCATTTCCTGGTATTTTATGAGGAGCATAGCGCCATTCGAAACGAAACTGTCAACGATAATATTACACAAAACAATTTTATAAATAAACGTGTAAATAAGCTTAATTATTTACCATCACATAAGTTTTTCACATAATTTATAAAATGGCATGTACGAATTAAAATTATTAGAATATCTATGTTTTTGTGAAACAGTAAATAAAGATTACGTGCAACAAACTATGATCACTTAGTCTGTAATTTGTCTATGGTTTAAAGTTGCATTTCATGTTGCTCTGTTATTCACAAGCTTTTGGAAATATTTTTTTTTCTGAAGACTAATAATATATAGAAAATTAATTTTAAAATATAAAATATAATTTTTGCAAAACTTTTGTTCGTAGTATATATTCGAAATTCATAATATGTTAACGAAACAGGGATCAAAGAAATATAGTATTAGATTGATGACGTTAAAGGCCAAGAAAAACTTCATAAAAATAAAAAAAAATTGAAATCACTGAGTGGCCCGCCAGGCATGATCGCCTCGCCTGGTCGGAGGATCCTCCCTTTGTATTGGAGGGACATAGAACCCGTTCTTCTACAGAGTTACAAATTAAATTTTAAATTATTATTACATTATTGAGTAAATAAATCTTTTATGGTAATTCTAGCTCTTAAGGGAAAAAGGCTCAAAGGAAGAAAAATAGGTTAATATTAGGTCCCTACATATTAAATTGATTTTTGTCGCACTGGCTTTATGCTGCACTTTGATTTGAAATATATGTCCTCCTCGGTTAATGATTCCAAATTAAAATTATAAATTAGTTTAGCTGGTATATTTTAATTTCGAAAACAGTCATTCAATTGTTTTTCCCTCATTCGTTTTATCTTTGATTTCGCTCATCTCGCAAAATGGAAAAATATTTACTTAACATGAATATACTGGAAAAATTTATTAGGGCCATCCCATCCAGGTATTGATCGTGCCGTTATTGCTTACCCTCGGTGATTGTTCCTAATCACCGAGTGCAACTGGGCTATTAGCGCCATCAATTTAGTAGCGCCCTCAAAGTTACATTGCTCATTCGGCACAATAATGAAGAGATTTTAAATCGAATCATCCGGCACAATAATCGAAATCGCTCGTCGCAATGACTGAACCCTAGAGAACCAGCCAAATCCTGCCCCAAATTAACTCCAAAAAAGTTACTTGTGAGTGTTTGGTGAACTAGTACCAGTGTCGTTCACTACAACTTTCTAAAATGTGGTCAATATGGTCTTTTGTCTGCAACTGCAAATTATGATGGAAGAACTAGCTGCCAAGCACTGGCTGGTCAAACGCACTAGGCCACTGTTGCTTCAGTACAACGATAGACCAAACAATGCATAACAGACGGCCGTTTAACTAGATGAGCTGCAATTGCCTGCGATATCCACAGTACTCCCCGGACATTGCTCTAACAGATTACTCATTTGAAGTAGAATTACAATAGAAACTACAATAGAAATTTGGATGACTTCTTATAACCAAAAAATCTCCGATGTGGCAGTCCAAACCACTTTCAGAGAGTTTATTAATTCCCGCCCCCATGGTTTTTTAGTAAAGGGATCAATGAACTACCTATGAGATGGAAAAGTGTATAGATGACAAAGGCAAAACCGGCCAAGTTCGAGTCAGACTCGCACACCAAGACAAACTTGTAGGTTTATTGTATGATGAAACTTAAATTTTCTGCTTCCTTTATCTGTGCCATAAAGCATTGCTTCGTACCAAATTTTAAGACTCTGTTTCAGGGGAAGTACCCCGTAGGATTTGATTCCCTTGCGAGTGTCGAAAATTTGCTACATAAATGTCTGTATCTTTTGATTGCGTTGTGTTAGAAGTTTGATTTTTTCACACCTCCAAGGAATAGCACCTGATAATAGCTCAAATACTTAAGGATTTTAAGATAAGAAACAATCACAACTCTTTCTGGCGAATTCTAAAGAATGATTTACAGTATCTCATCCCGCAATATTGAAATTGCGGAGTCAAGTGCCTAGAGTAGTAGAGATTTCGATAAATCATTAAAAACACACGATAAATACTTAAAAATCTTCTCAAAACTCAATTCCACTCAATTTTTTTACTAAAAAGTTTTTTCGATACTTATAAGTCATGGTAATTAAGATGAAATAGAAAAAAAAGTATTATATAAGTGTATATTAAACGTCTAAAAGACACCTGTCCCTACAAACGTAGTTCATTGATTTAAAAGATAATTGATTATACAACAAATAAATATGTTGAAATCACATTTAGCTCTACACAAAAATGACACAGAAGAAGAAGAAGAAGAAGAAAATGTAAAGAAAGTTGAGGAAGAGGAGGAATCGGTAGCAGTGGAACATGAGCCCATCATCATCGTTGATTCCGAAAAGAGATATCTAAAGAAGTCAGAGGTCAGCGTTCGTCTGAGTTTCCTAGGGAAAACAGCTGACGGCGATGGGTAATTAAACGGATGATGCTAAAACATCATATCATTCAGAAGTCCTGTCAAATCAAACAGTACATTCAAAACATTGTAGTTGCTTATTCATATTATTCTAAAATACGAAAAGGCATAGATTATAGATATTTCCATTAACGAAATGGAGAGTATTCTCCTGAAGAAAGCATCCTGAGAATACGTTTAAAATATCATAAAATTTGGTTTTGTTCACAGGTATACATACCTTAAAGCGACGCTCACAGGAATGGGTTTAACACATATTGATGCAATAAAAAGCTTTAAGCATCTTCAATTTCTTGACATATCAAACAACAATCTGCAACTAAACGAATTGCAAGTAGTCACCAAGTTACCTTATTTAGTTTTACTGCAAGCAGACAAAAACAAACTGAATGGGGCAGAATTGTACCGGATGCCATATCTTCAAGTACTTATCTTGAACAATAATGATATAACCACAGTGCACGATGTATTTCAACCAGAACTCAGCACTTTAGAAGTCGGTTTTAATAAAATACAAAAACTGCATTTCACTAATGCCATGCCGAATATTAAGTGCTTGGACTTCCGAAATAATCGAATAATAGAAATTGCAGATTTGAATTTTCCAAAACTGGACAGTCTATATTTAGCGCATAACAATATAGTATCGTTAGCGGGGCTAGAAAGACTAATTAATTTAAGAATACTTCATGTGCGAAATAATCCAATCCGGCTATTAGATGGTTTCCATGAAGATCACGCGAAGCTCATTTATATTAATTTACGAAATTGCAAAGTAACAACATTTAGACAAGTAAAAAAATTGCGGGTAAGTTTTGCCAAAAGAGATTGTTGGAAGCTATAATTTACTTTTAAATATTAGATAATACACGAAAATACTTTGATTGATGTAAACGGAACTGTTATCCTTCTGTTGAATCTATCTATTTCTTATACACTTTAATTCAAAGTGTAAAATTACCAAGAAATAAGTAATTTAAAGCCGGGCTGTATGTAGAATACATGGCACTCACGATTGAGCTCCGTTTCGATAGGCAGGCATTTTGCCACTACAACACCGTTTCACTAGTTTTTAAATAGACAGTGTTTGTATATAAACGATGAGCTGACACGGGGCAAATCTAGATATCAGAATCCAAGAGTGCTGTTCACCATATTCATTGCGAATGCAGATAATACAAAAATGCAGCATGGTAAGCCACACTATGGCGGCCTAGTAATGCTTCTGCATCATCTGCTAATCAAAATACAGTGAAAAACTAAACGTAGGCCTTTCTCTCATATTGAGAACAATAATGATAAGCGGTAAACTCTTTGAAGAAGTTCCCATAGAGGCTATAGAGATGTAGTGTACACAGCTTTCTTGCATTTTAGGTATTGAAAGGAATCGAAACACTAATACTAAAAGGTACTCCATTCATGGGAGGAACGGGTGAAGAAGATGGAGGGGGAGGCGGCGAAGAAGACGATAATGAGCTTCGCGTGGAGATATTGGCCGCATTGCCACGATTAAAAAGAATAAATAAAGGGGCTGTAACACCTGAAGAAAGGTAGGGGTATTAGAGTAATATAATAATACCATATCCGGACCATCCAAATTACTAGAATTAAACTCTCATAACACGTGAGTTAATATTGATGTTTTCTTATAACAGAGAAGAAGCAAAGACTTTGATGCTTCAATGGCTTGAAGACGGTGAAAAAGATGAAGAAGAAATAGAAGACGAAATAGCAAATGAGGAAGATGATAGTCAACCATGAGAAAAAAAAGCGTATTGACCAAATAATGAATGGAATGAAGTCATGATTACATCTCTCAGCTAAACAAAGTTTCTAATCTTAATTTAGTTATTGTGAGTTTTTTTTATTGTTTCTTTTAAATAAATATAATTCTTTCCTTTGTACCTACTTTATGGTAGTTGACTAGTTTAGGAAAAAAGCTCTAATCGTAAAATAAGTAAAGTAATTAGAACTGACGATATACATTGCAAAAATATAAATCGTCAGTTGTAACTACTTTTAGTAACCCAGTAAGTATTGGAATAGAAAAAAAATACATTCTAAAGTAACTCAGACATCTTTTTATCGAGATTATAATCGAGGAAGTGTCTTGAAGAGTTACAGTACTTTCTCAAATTTGTTTAGCTATTTTGTTTTTCTCCCTTTGAAAAAAATGAAATAGCAATGTACTATCCTTTGCCACGCTTTATCACAGGTTCGCTTTATGACAGATTCAGTGTACTAGTCTACAATGTGACAAAGGAGACAAATACGTTTAAATTTCTTTTTTTGGAACCTTGTAACCATGAATAATTAGGATAATTTAATGTACAAAGAATCTATATGTTTTTCTTAAGCGGTCATCAGGTTTAATTCTACACACTGACGCAGATACATTATATGCCTAGTCGAAACGAAAATAAAGCGACGACGTAAGTAAAGCGTGATTCAGAACTACTTAACATACATGTCTTTTGTATTAATTTAAAGTGGTAAAAAACTATCTGCGCACTTTCTTCCTCGACTATAGTTGTGAAATATTATTCCAGTTCTTCCAGGTTTTAATTACTTTCGATCTACGTATACGTAACACTTTAAGCTATACTTCCGAAAAGGCTGAATTTGAAGACTATAACTATTAAAAATCTCAAAAAGTTGCTATGGTAGCCTTACACCGTTCTCATTCTCACAAAAAATTAAATTCTTTGTATACTAGCTTGCATTATACACTTAACGCTCTTAAAAACTATCAAACAAACTTATCAGTGGCATTAATATAAATATTTTTCTGGTCATAAAGATTCGGACGCGGATCAGTACTCTCACTTACTCCCTACCAGAAAGAGTGCTTGTCTGGATCACATCATTTTTAGATTCCTTTTCCTAGTTTTTAGATCCGTGGTAGCGCTGTTGTATTTAATTCATTTTAAACGGATCATACACCGTTACTTGTCTATTATCAAACAACGCCAAACTGGTTGTGCAAATTCGTTTAATCACTTTTCAAAATGGATTGACATTCCAGCTGTTGGTGCTCTAGAAGCAACGGACTTTTTCGCTTTTTTTTAAAACGTCTAACTCAGACTTGACTAGTTTACTAGTTAATGTCAATAGTCAAGTCGTTATCATAAACAACACAAAGTTGTCAATTCCTGACCTTGCGGTCACGTTTAAAGAAACCATGGATTACTCCTGACCTTCTGCGTTGCATTTGCCAAACCTTATAATATTTGACTATGAATTCAATGTTTAAATCTTATTGTCTCATAGGTCCTGCAACGCCTGTATGTATCAAATCCCGACTTAATTGACGTTTTAATATAATTCTAAAGGGTAAAGTGCACTTTTACTTTTCTCACAGCAGCTTTTCATAAAGTGAAAAGTGTCGCTATTGCTAACAGGTAACTTTATAATTCTCAAGCTTTTTCTGTATAAATGACCTAATCGTAAACGTCATTAATTATCATTTATTAATTCATACTCTTGATTTTATTGATTGATACATTTGACGGAGCTTGTTGCAATACATTTTAGAATCAAACTCCTTGTACTTGTTCCACTATTTTAATTAAGTTTACACCGGTTTCGCCATAAGGCATTTTCAAAGGTTAAATAATTAACCTTAATATCTTTCATTTATTTATTTATTTTAGCTGTAGTAGCATTACTCAATTAAATTCAGATTTAATACATATAGTTTTCCTCTCTTTTCTCCTTTATACTCCTTTTCTTTGGACTTTTTATTTACATTTTCTTTCCTGAACGTAATTTTTTTTTCCTTACTTATTATTTGCCTTGTGATTTTATGTTTTTATGAGTGAGTATGAGAGTTATTTTAATCTCTATGGGTTTATGCAATACTTTGATATCGAACATAATTTTTTTTAATTAATTTGTGTGAAGTTATGGGTAGCGCCAGAGTCCATAATGAATTTTACTATATGAACGTCTTGTACCGTATTGCTTTCTGCAATTGAAACGATTCTCCATCTTTATTTTCTTCTACGTAAATTAGCTTCATTATTTTTATGGCGTCTAGAACTTCTTTGTCCTCTATAATTATTATAATTATCCAATTCCTGATCCGGGTTTATTTGTATTGGTACATTGATATGAGACGTGTCCTTCTTTGCCACATCTTTATCAAGCTATAAAACTGTGGTCTGTGGCGTCGTCATTCGGGTCATACCTTTGTTTAAATTGAAACTCCTCGTCCATAAGCATTGATTTAACTAAGTCAATTGTTAATTCCTTTTCAAAAGTCAGCGTTTCCAATGGTGTAATGACTGTATCATATTCGTCCGGCAGTGTTAAGAACAGATGAACCAATTTATCGCATTCATCCATTTTAGCATCTGTAGCCTCTAACTGCGCTATAACATTTTCGAATGTTAAGAAATGCCTCTTTTGTATTTTAGTGACTGTAATAGTTTCATCACTAAAAGTTTATTAAGCACGCTTTTTCTTTCGAAAACCCGCTGCAGCGCCTACAACATCTCAGTCGCCTTTTACAAAAATATTTATTCTCAACAGAATGAACGCAAATTTGAATAGTATCCTCCACTGTTTCCGAACGCATTCTAATTTATAACCTAGAAGCGAAACTCGTGACACTGTTCGGTATTCGACTTCGACTTGATTATTATTGGGAATCGCTATCAGAGTTTTCGCAAGCGTTATGAGCATATTAAAATGTTTGAGCATTCTGTAAAAGTACCCAGACATTACAAAGCAGCTGCTAATATTCTAAAGAAAGTGTGTTCTGAAGGTGGAAGTATTAAAACGTTGTTATACGACAATAAACTTCGACATTTTGTAAGTATTTACAAACAGAATTCCTTTTTCTTTAGTTGAAATATATTTAGATACCTGTTCTATTCTTAGTTTCTCATATTTGCAGAACGTAAGGTCGCTTTACGCGTTGGTAACTACTGCAGTCAGAAATACACGAGCCCTTACACGCCTATTTTCCGAAATACAATTATTAGAGAATGAGTCCCGCCTTGATCCATGGCTTGCCCGTATTCTGACAACAGAAATTCTGTTGGGCAAAAAAGCATTACCTGGTCACAGCAAGCCGGAGCAAACATTACTTGCTTATAAAGAACAGATTGAAAATTTTCCAAATAAACGTCCTGAGCTCTTCGATTTTACAGGTAATTTTATTTTTAATCTTTCTTTTTTCAGGTCTAATACTGCCTTAGAGTAAACACAATGGCTGAAGCAGACGAAGCTCCTTTAATGTCTAAACAGACAAAACAGGCTGTCTTAGTATTAGCAAATTTGTTTATGTATAGTGTAGCTATGTTCACTCTTCCATTTATTGCGTTCTTTGGTGTTCGGCATGCCCTCTCTGAGTATTACCATTTAGACACATTTACGGTGAATGTATGGTCTGTTGTTGCTGCTGTTGTAGTAGTGAACATAATTATATTTGTGTATGTTTATAAAGCCTACCATGAGAAAGAATATGATGAGCACGGCAATGAGATAGACCAGCATAAGTATGACCCGGTACCTGCAGAGTCTTCTGCAGCCGAGAAGAGTACTCTAAATTTAAAACAAGATTGACATTTATATATTTGCATTCATTTACATTCCTACTGTGTATGCATTTGTGCATCAAAATTAAAAGAAATGTTATGTTTAAAGTATTGTACTTACCAAAGTATTGGCTATGCATTACTTTTATAACTGATGTAAGGATAGTAGCAGTATATAGTATTAATGAGTTTTAATGAAAAATTAGCAGAAAAATCTCATTGCTTACAGATTCACAGAGTAATTTAAATAATAAGTCATTAGGATTAGCAATTTTCTCAATTGTCAAACCAACAGCAATAAAGCTTATTGTGTTTAATTTGTTTGATTATTGTTGACCACGGTCATTGGAATGCCAAGTAATCTGTCTACATATGTGCCTTATTCCACAATCTGTGCTGATACTAATAAAAAATCAGTTGGTATACTGCTGAGAGACGATTTAATGGTTTCTTTTACTTAAAATCCTACCTGTCTTAGTTTGTAGAAGTCATTTTATTATATTTCTGTAAAATTATTATTCCTTTATGAATCCAAGACTTCAACTGATGTTATTTCAAAGCTTAACATGTGTTGTTGGGAATGTTAGTGTTCATGTGGCACTTTATAATTAGGTTGCAATAAATATGACCTATCAGACGTACCACATATCGGTAGTAACTTTCTAGATACTTTTAAAATTTTATAATATTATCTAAAACCAAAACTCTGTTAGCAAAAACATGTAGTTTATCAAGTACCTTAAATTATAATCACCAATGCTCCTGTTTTTCTCTATGAAAATATTTCTTTTCTCTATATATTCATGCAGCTTTCTATTGCGCTGAGTGTTGAGGGAGTGCAAACCTTACATGGAAAACATTTTATGTTAACAATAAATAATTGTTCTGAATCTGGGTGTTCTTTGTATCTTAAATGTTTATGCCCAACTACACAGAATATATATTCTGTGTAGTGAGGCATAAACATTAATATTACATAATTGATGAATATTTTTTTTTTATTTATTTAATTATATATCTTTATTGTATATGATGAGTCACAAATATGCAAATAATAAAATAGGCGGTCTTATCGCTCACAGCGATCTCTTCCAGACAACCACAAACCAGATTAGGCAGGCATTGTCTTTTTAAAAGTGAGAAAAACATTTAAGTTAGCGAGAAGTAAAGTTAGTGAGAAGCGATACTAAATGTGAACATAACTGATGGAAGCTCATTACGAACAGCAGGGGGGAACACAGAGGTGTGTAACTTTTTGATAGTTGGGTTATATTTTAGTAGACAATATAGTTTTTAAAGTATCTGTCCAACCAAAAAAATAGTCTTTTTATTTATTTAGTTATAAATCGAATTATTGTATAATGTAGATTTAAATTAGGTTACGAGAATAGTAATATTTTTTCTGAATATCACTTGTCATGAAACTGTGGGCCCAGTGTTTCACTTCTGTTACATAGTTAATAATCTTAGGATATCTTTAAAGTTCACTCTGAACCAAAAAGTTTTGATTAAAACTAATAAACAACATTTATATAAAGGTTTACTCTTGTTTCTTTTTGTTTTTGTAGAAGTAAAATCTATTGATTTATCACCCGACGTACTTGGTATTGGCTCCATCATTAACCACTCTTAATAAAAAACATTGATCAACAAAACAAACATAATTAAATACCAACAAACACTAACAAAATGTTGGCGATGCAGTCTTGATCCCAACATTTTTTTTTGCCGGGAGAGCGAGACATTACGACAAATACAAAAGATGGATAGAGATAGAAAGTAGATTGTCAACTCCACAGTCGCTTTTAAGGTAAATTAACTTTTGTATCGCTTCTCGTTGGCCGAACTATAGTACAGTGACTGACTGCTAAATTAGAGGACAGGACAGGACAAATAATTGTGTCATAAGCTCAATCATTTCTACTGTGTCTGGGTGTAATTTATCTACTAAATGTATGTGTGTAACATTGAAATCGATTTGCAAATACATATAAGGAAATGTTATCGAAAATCGGATATTGTAGTACTCTCTTACTATGAAAAAAACGTTCTTTCATATAAACGTTAAACTTTTGTATTATCATCCTTAAGGATAATATTAATAAATGCCTAGTTTACACAAGTCACAATGGCATAGGGAAGCCAGCACTACAGGCTGTTTTCACATTAAAAGAAAAAAGTATAAACTATATGAAGTTTACCGATTACTTTCAAAGATGTTGTATCAAATTAAATCTAAAATGAAAGACCACTACGACCCCTCTTTCAACTAAATAGCACATAATTCGCTTCAATTCCCATTCAACAATCGCTAACGTCTTTATTTACTTGTATTATTGACTCATGTTTTGTTTTGACACCAAATGGCGTAAACCTTTAATAAACCCTTTATGCCATTCAGTATATATAGAGATCCACAGTATTTTATATACATTTTCGTAGAAATGTATTTAATTGAATGTTACATTATTTTTTTATTAACTTTAATGTGATTTATAGAAGAAACGATATAATTTTGGCTATACATAAAATATAGGTACCTAAATGGTATGGCGGCCGAAAGTAATATAATCTGCTGTGTGTGTTTAACTAACTAACACAAAAAGGAAAAATAATAACTTATAAGTAAAATAGATAGGTACTTAGTAATAAACAAAACGGAGACTTTAATGATACATCGTAATCCATTTACTTAGGAATTTCTACTGAAAACACCAAAATTTTAAGCACTGACAATTCTCTCCAACTGTCGGTTGTACTCAACCGACAGTTGGAGATATTTAAAATAGCTTTAGACAAACGTTGACGACATCTGCTCTCACCTCAGTCGTCTTGCTGGCTTCGTTTGGCTCGCTCAGTCAAGTATCTTTCAGCTGCCGCCTGCGCGTCAATTTTGTTGTTGTATGGATTAAGAATACGGAGGGAGATCGCTTTTTTGATTTTTCCAAAGACGGTCCCCATTGCATCTCATCCACATTTTTTATAGTTTTTATCATTATCTTCATCACGACTAAGACTTGAAGACTCGAAGACTTAAGACTTGAAGACTTTAAACACTTGACGTTGTAAGAAATAGCTGATTATCATTTCATCAAACGAAGAAGAAGTAAGTGTCACCATCCCATGGGTGTCGAAAGCCCCGCTAAGGAAGCATACTCCGGAAGTCAATTGGTCTTCAAATGAAAGGAAGGAAAACATAACATAAACCCAAAACCAACGCTTCTGGTCAGCGTGGTAAAATAGTTCAAAACTTCCTTTCCGGGAGCCTATGTCCAGCAGTAGTAGTATTAAAGACCGATGATGATGATAAGAGGGCGGCCTTTATAAGTGTTTAAATATTATGAAAAGACTGTCGTATTTTTTTTTATTATTTCCAATACACATACTCGTACATTACAGCCGTAGTGATGAAAACTGCGCCACGAAGACCTCGCAGGGTCGATCTGGGTAATAAGACAGTGCGTAATATTCGCGATTCATTTGATTCTCAAACCTATTATTTGATGGACATTGTAAGCTTGAGATGAAATAATAATTTTTTCTTGAGCTTGCCCAAAATTGGCAAGAGTGGCGTGCAATGGGAGAGGTCTCTGTCTAGCAGTGGACCGCAATAGGCTGATGATGATGATTGTGAGATTTTAGTTTTTCTAACTGGCCAATAACGGCCAAACAATAATATCTCAAAGAATCCATACATGCCTACAGTTAATTGCACTCATTTTAAATCGGTTGGAGGCCAACAATATCTAATTTAACGGTACAAAATTATTCCTTTGAGCCGCGGAAATGGTTAATTTTCCAAAAATAATTGTTATCTAAAAATGTTCACGACAACCATGGTAATACAAATTTGTTCACGCGGTATAACATCAGGGTACGAGTAATTGGCAATGTAGACGAGGTTGGGTCACCTAATACCTGTAAAGAAGATGTCATTAGTCGTGTGACCTGGTTTTGAAAGTATCACTTCTTTAACTGTAGCAACTAGCATTGGAGAGGGTAGCATCTACAAAGAATATGAGGCTATTGCGAGCCTTTTGAAGCCCGAACCTCAGCGTTTTAACCATATTGATATAAATAGGCACTTGAAATAATCTTGTATTCACATATACTTGTAGTAGATAAAGATAAAAGGTTATACAACTGTACTATTTATCAAAAAATCTACACAAATAACAGAAATATTTGTTAAAATCTTGTTAGTAATACTCACGAATTCTGGATTTTTTTGAAATGTAGTAGTATCTTGCTACATACAAATCTTCCAAGTACACATAATCCGTACAAATAAATAAAATTAAAGTGTCTGTAATTCAAATTACCACTTATCACTTTACAATAAATCTTATTTTTAAAATTTTGGTCTGTCTGTGTTAGGATAGTTAGTTTCGAGGCAGTGTTTACTCCAGATAAATAATACGACCGCTTGGATCCGAGTACAAAATATATGTATTTCTTTAGAGTTTTATAAAATATCTGAGAATCTTAACAACGCGATTCAGCCGATCGGCACAACGCCTTTTACCGAGCGTTACCTCAATAAAAAATCTCTGTTTGTTCCGGCTAGTGACTGAAACGGTTGAACCTTTTGACTGGACTTTCATTGGAAAATAGCTGATGTTCTAAGGAGTAACTTAGGTAACTTTTATTTTAGAAAAAAAGAATGAAATTAAAACCCGTGGAATTGTGAACAATTTCCGAGCCAAAAGCAATAAAATCTGCGGGGCGCTGCTAGTTTTAAATACATTTATAAAATATAAATAAATATTATTTAAATAACTTTTCTTGTTTCGCTGGCTCTTTCTTGAGAGCTGTATCCAGCCTACGTGTAATGTATGATTAATGTTGATTGATACACACTGATGTAATTGATTCATTTGTTTATTTTGATTGATCTAGGGCCCCGCAGACCCAGATATGTGCGAGTCAACACTCTCAAACTGTCCATTCAAGAGTTCATATCGTGGTGTGAATACGAGGGGTATGAATTTGTCCCCTGCTCTATTGGCACTTACAACGACTATCTGAGGCAAGTACAAAATCTGACAGAAAGCCAGTTTCTCCAAGACTATCACATCAAGAGCATCTTTGTATTCCACACTGACACCAAGTTCTATGATCATGAGTTATATACAGACGGCAGGATCTTTCTACAAGATAAGGTGGGTGGTTATTCTGAAATTCCTAGTTATATGTATATAATATTTCAAATTACAGATATTTACTAGATGTATGAACGGTAATAAATAAAACCGGTTGTCGGTTTGTGTCTTTGGAACGCCTGGACCGATTTTGACTAGACTTTTACCGGCGAACGGCTGATGATAAAAAACGTAACTTAGACGTTTTTAACTTCGTCTGCCCGTGGTTGTTGTTGTACCAACGCGGTATAATAAGCCAAAACCACTTTTTTAAGGAGAGGATTTATGTCCAGCACTGGGCAATTAAAACCGTTGATGATGATGGGCGTAGACGTGCGTTGGCACCTTCATTAAGTAGATACTTAATTGTTATAATATTTCAGGCCTCAGCTTTGGCAGTGGAGCTACTGGCCCCTGAGATGGGATCCACAATCCTTGACATGTGTGCCGCTCCCGGTATGAAGACGACACAAGTAGCTGCCTATGTCAATAATAATGTAAGATAAATTTTCCATTTAAATTAAACTAAATACAGTGGGATTTTGATGGTTATCGAAAAAGATAATACACAACAGTTCAGTTCTCTTTTCTGCTCTATTTTGTCAACCTATTTTATTTACGTGCTATTCCGTTCGTCTTATAACCGTACCTAATAGCCATACCTACCAAATAAACAAAAAATCTGAGAAAAAATACTTGAAAATATATAAAAGTAACGTACATACCAATAATCGTTATAATCGGTCGAGCCGTTGCAGATGTATTCGGCCAAACACTGTAACACGATATGTGTCTGTTTTAGATTATTTCAAAATATTTGTTTACATTTATGATAATGGTTATACAGCTGGCTGGCCAGTGGGCGAACATGTGCTTATTGTCAATTTCAATAAAAAAAAAACGTTTTCAGGGTAAGATGTACGCGTGTGAAAGAGATCCCGAAAGGCAAAACACACTCCACAACATCATCAAGCTCGCCGGCGCTCGCGTAGAAGTAATTGCTAAAGATGTTTTCGAAATAAAAAAGGGCATGATGGATGACGTGGAGTATATTCTTTTGGATCCCAGCTGCTCAGGATCAGGTAATTGGCTACAATAGTTATTATTACTAACTTTTAAAATATACTCACAACACAAGGCACAAAGTCACAATTGGTAATTGTGATACATTTTCAAAGTTTCTGTTTCAGGGCATTGAAATGAAATTCATATACCTATAATGAAATAAATTTCTTACTATGTGTAAAAATAAAAGTCCAACTTCAAAAGTTTACGAGATATAAACTCCGAATCAATAATATTTACATTTAAAGAGTCCAACAAGAGTATAAATATAACATAACAATTGTTTTTATAGTTATCGATTTTGTGTTGCAGTCATGATCGTCGAGACAATATAATAATTTCTGACTTTAGATCTTAAATAAATGTGAATGCGTTTCAAAGTCCTTTGTCGCTGAAAAAGGAACCAACTTACACAAAGTTCAACCAAGTACCTAACAATATATTAACTATCGTTACCGTTACAAATGTAATGTACCTTAACTTAAACGAACGCCCGTAATAACTACACCGATTGGTCAGGGTGCCTAATGGTATCCCTTTATATTCTATGATGTTTTGATATTTTTATTCATACATGGTATTTATTGAAGGTATGGACTTATACGACTACAAGCAAGCAGGGCCAGAAAAACTAGAGAAGCTTACGGATTTGCAAGAGAAGTTATTGAGACATGCTACAACCAATTTTCCTAGAGCCAAAAGAATAGTATACAGCACTTGCTCCTTGTTGCCTGAGGAAAACGAAAGGGTAGTTGCCAATGTAATGAAATCTTCACACGGTAGATGGAAAGTTCAGTCTGTACGGGAATTACTAAATAATGAGTGGAACAACTTTGGTCCAGGTGAAGCTCATAGTATAGCTGCGAGGTGTATGTACGCAAAACCAGAATCTGATTTAACAAAAGGTTTCTTTTTGGCTGTAATGGATAGAAATTCCAAGAACGGCAGTAAGAGTACGACGTCAATATTGAGGGACGAAGATAATGTAGAAAGCAAAATAAGAAAAGACGTAAGACAAGAAAAGAAAGCAAATATTAAAGAGTCAAAAGCTACTGAACTTGCTGAGCTACCAAATAATATACAAGTTGAAGAAGATATAACTGACATCCAAGAAGAAGAAATAACTGAATCGCAGAACGACGGCGGTGAGCTAATACTCGAAGAGAATAATGATGGTAAAAGTATAAAAAATGTAGATAAGAAGCGTAAAAAAAAGAAACGTTCAATTGATGCCGACAGTCACACACTAAACAATATTACTGATAATTTGAGCGGGCTACAAATGGAGGAAGAAGAAATTCCTAAAAAGAAAAAAAAGAAGGATAAGCATAAAAAGATTAAAGAAAATGAACCTGACGCTTCTTACGCAGAAGATATTTCTTCTAAGAGTCAAATATGCGGCGAAGAAATTACTAAAAAAAAGAAACGCAAAAGGCATATTGATACAAATGAAATAGCAGAAACAAATCAAACAGAATCGGATTCAAAGTTGAAGAAAAAGAAACATAAAAAAATGGATATTGAAGTATCTGATTAACCATAAATGTTAGCATTCGTGTAACGTGTTTCTCTGGCGTGTGCAAGACCGGATGCCAATGATGCAAAAGCATCTCAGTAGGCCGTCATAGCGAAGTCACCATACCGCATTGCTACATTGTCTCCAATCGCAATGAGTATAGCTTCTCATGGATTCTGCGTATACTTTCCATCCGGCAAAATATTCACTTTAGCAGTCTCATATAAAAATATTCTTGGACACGTTTCCAAATAGATTTTAAACATCTGTGATGTTTGTTTTGTTTTTCATTAAATTTAAGACCGCTTTTTATTTGTTTCTTTATTATTTGTAATTCTTACGAAAAAAATACCTATACCCATATAATTTACTTACAATGTTTTGTATTTAAATATTGAAATCCATCTGAATTGAGCTTCATCAGACAAAATATATACTTATGTAAGCTTATATTTTTAAAGAACTATAGAAACATGTATACACGAAAATTACCTACTATGAATACTCAAGATATATATATAGAAAACTCCTAACATCGTTACTATAACAAATCTATAAGAGAGATTTTTTATATATATAGTGCCCAAAGGGTGGCCTTATTGGAAAAAGTAATCTCGTCCAGGCAAGCTTAGGATGGATCTAAACGTTTCGAAGAGACGGTTTCGTTCGTACAGTTGATGGTGCAATGTATTTTCAAGAAATTTATTAGATTTATTAATTATATTACTAAGATTATGTAAAATTTAGAAAGTGCTGAGTCCGTACCTTTATAATATCTAATAAATTATACTTTGTATACATATTATTGTCATAAAAATATATTTTTATAACTTTTTCTACAATCTGTTTATGGATGTAATCATTTAATGTAAATGAGATGCCACACGTAAACGATGTGTAGATGGTTCTGCCAGCTTTTAACATGCATGTGACCTACACGTTCACTGTTGCCTTTAATATTTTTGAATATAATATGTAAGGATAAATATGTTCAGACATTTTAACACACAACGCCATCTAGGCCCAAAATAAGCACACTGTACTGGGTACTAGACAACTGATATTAATACTATACTTTTTTTTGTAAACACATACATATTATACATAGAAAGTCTGTAAGGATATTGTAAGTAATAAATAAATATACAAGCGTCACGCTATCCAATGTTACGTACGTGTTAGAGTTCGATGGATTTGAGAAATAAACCTTCTGACGTGTAAATAATAATAATCTGGAATAATCTTTCTTCGAAAAAAAACAAATGTGCTTAAAGTGTGTTTTCATTACTGGAGTTGGCAGACCGTATAACTATTGTATTCCAAACATCCGTACAGCAGTGCTAATAACGCAGCAACGAGCATGCTGCAACCAATGCCCCTTGTGCACTCTCGTATATTGATAAGGAAATACAAACCGGGTAATTAATAGAACAAGAACCCAAACGCTCTTTACATCTTTATGATCTTTAGATTTATCTAATTCATAATATGAAAAGTGATGTAAAAACTCCAACTCGAATCGTGGTTCATAGATTTTTTTTGAACAGCTCTCAACCACATTGTTCAGAATAATCATATCACAAAAATCTGGCATATCGTACTACATATACAGATTTGTCGTGTTTGAATACCTACCCATATCAAAATCGGCAACCCTTATACCTTCTTATACAACAACAACAACCAATCATGGAACGGGAACAATCTAATCACGAGAACATCACTGCCCAAAAAAGGAAAACTTAAATAAACCCTATACGAACACGTCTGGACACAAAGTACACTACAGTGGTATTGTAGGCCAGAACCTTTTTTTTATGGAATCGCGGGCAGACGAGCACACGTATCGCATGTGAAACACAGCGCTAGCGCTGTTTTACACCGGTTTTCTATGAGGCCGTGGTACCACTCCGGTCGAGCAGGCCAATTCATGGCTGATGTCCAACAGGCTATTTAAAGCTAATGATGATGATATACCTTAGGTCTTAGGGTAGGTATACTTATGATTTGAGTACAGTTTTGAAACTTAAATTACATGCACAATTACATTACATGAATCAGATTCGAGGTTCAGCTGTAACGAATACATCATTAACAGGCCTCTAGAAGTGAATCATAGAAGTATGTCTCATCCTGATATTGTTACTGTTTTCCTTTAAGTAAATATCTCGTATTATTTAAATGGTTTTATTTATTTCCATATTTTATTAAAGTAACCCGAGTTCACGTCTTGCACTCTTACTAGGAGATGCAGTCAATCGAATAAATTGTGTTGCTGAAATGTCTGCCTATATGCATTCTTGTATATAATCCTGGCTAAGAGCGGTAAGTGTACTGCCTCATCCCAGAGATCGCAAAACAATCATTCTTATCGGTCTTTGAAGGTGTAGTAATACGGTATACTTTGTGCTACATATAAAATTTCCCACAAAAAAAATATGTAGGTAAAATTGTCACTTGTTTAAAAAAGGGTTACAATAAATTACGTAATCCCACATTGCTACTTGACCCGACACGCACTTGGCACGATTTTGACTAAATTTCAATAGTATTTTTTTAGGTTTAATGAAACTATTAAATGAACATTATTTTTATGGTTTAAATGCCGTCTGGGTCGACAAGCGTATATTTAAAGAAGTTTGTAATCGTGTTCAAAAAATCTAGAAAGTGTTTGTTATTATTTATCTTAAAACTAAACTCACAAACGTAAATCGATTAGTATATCTTAACCATAAAAGTAAGGGCCACGTGATTTACAGAGCCCGTAAGTTATACTTACGATTCCTCTCATGCACTCATATAACCTGTAATTTTTAAGGTTATAAACGGTTATGACTTGACACTTAATGTAAATAAAATCCGTCTAACAAATTTTCACATAGGTATCTGGAAATAAATTATGGTTCAATTCCGGTTACTTAAGGAATTGTTAGACTCATTTGTCGGGGTAGGTATATCATTCTATGTTAATATGTCTTAATGACCAGCAGTGTAGCAGCTAATAAAGGCTGGGCTGTTGATGAGATGATACGTACTTTAGTACAAGAAATGCTCTAGAATTACACTTACATTTGTATACATTAAATATACTTATCAGTATAAAGATAATTTACCATGACACAAGGTCGTACTTTTCTATTTTATCTGATTTAAAAAATAAATTCATTCTTCATCCACGTTAGCGTCTAGACTTATAAATACAAAAAAAGGAGTTACCTTTCGTCATTCGATAAATCTTAGACAAAGTAGGGCGAACGTCATATTACGACGTTTATTTCGTTTAGTCACAGTTTCGAAGAAAAAAAAGCAATGAGTTACTATTTTTACAAATGTCGCAAACGATATTGAACGTTATTATCACTCCGTAAGAGTTGTATATGCGTGGAGAATGGCAGATGTAGTACACGCCATGTTGTCACGAATGTACTCGTGCGCCCTTATTTTCTTTGCATACTTCGCTAGCCGTATGAAATTACAGTTTGTAGACTTTGGTATTTAGGTAGCATTTAACTGATAGATAACACCTAACTTTGGCCTACTGGTATATTTCTAACATGCTTTAATTATCTTCACCTGAATTTACCTATTTATGTAACGCAATTTTTGAATACATGATCTACACCAATTCCAAAATGTCAGATTATCAAGGACCGTTAATAATATATTTGTTTGACTAGTCTGTGTGGTGACGGATTAAGAATGCGGAATGTTATCACCCCTTTTCATCCCATGGGTGTTGTAAAAAGCGACTAAGGGAACAAAATGTGCGGGATCACATCATTGCAAAAAGAAGAAAAACCGGTTGGTGTTCCAAACCCTTTTGTCAGCATGGTATAGCAGTGTAATGAATTAGGACACTACTTTGTTTGTATTATAATAATTCTTATTATTTTTAAAACCTTTCATAATCACTATGGTATGCTACAACCTTTTTTCGAAAGAAAGGTTAAATGTGACGAACTAAAAAGTTGACAATAAAAATTCTTTATTGTAAAAAAGCTTGCTCTTTCTATGAGCAAATTTACAAGTAATTGATGTACTTAGTTCTATAAATTTACATTTATATCGTGTAATTTACTGGAAAAATGTGTTGCGTTTTACCATGCTTAACCCTTCGTTAGCGTGACCCTTATTTCTTTCATAATCTTGGACGTATCAGGTTCCTTAAAATATTGTGTACTTTTCACTTGATTTTATTATGCAAACACAGTTTATTATTTAATTCATAGGTAACAATCAGCCAAATGAACTATACATTTTTTATGAATAAAACTTTAAGTAATCTACCTCAGACTCTTCAAGAAATGGTTTTAGCTTTGCCCGGCAACTTCTTTCGAATCGGAGAGGAAAAAATGTGTTTTCCATTTACAGCTAAATAATATACACCTCTATAAAAAAGAAAAATCATAATTTTAGACCCGACAGAAAGAAAAGTATGATCATACAGAAATTAAAACACCTGATTCAGGTCCATTTGCAAACGACCGCTTGTTCCTTTTAACTTTTACGCTCCATTTCAGATCGATTGTGATTAAACGTGCACTTTTAAACATACAGTTGACGCTGTTTCAGTCGAGAACCCACTCGAGGATATTTGTTCTCTCACTTCCGACTTAAAGGATTATTGAAAAATTTTTGGAACTGTTTTCTTTTTATAGATAGGAATGTAAATTTTACGAAAACTGTTTACCAGCTTATACAGAGTGATACGGTGCATTGTCCGAATTTTCGATGGTTTTTCTAAGCCGACTAGCAGCTTCTCAAACCACCCTTTAAAAACCTCAAAATTAATTTCTTCATGGTAATTACTTATTAGTGATGATGATAACTACTGTTTTAGATGCCAATGCGAGGAAGCAGTCTGGAATAACACCATAAGAAGCTGATCCCGCGTGACATAAAATAAGTCGGGCTCCTTTTCCCAATGGATCTTTTGAGGTGGAGGCCGCTGTATCATCGGTCCATGTCCGCGAAACCACATGGTTCGCATTCAACCATGTTTCGTCAATAAACACGACATCCCAATCTGTAATTTTATTTGCTTGATGTAAGAATGTTACTCTTCAAAATAATATCATAGCGTTCTAGCAGGATTTTCCGCTAGTCAGTTTTTTTAAATCTAAGGCCAAACGATTTCAAAACCTTTAAGGGAGACGACTTACCGCCTAAAAATAAGCCTGCGTCTTTTAACGAACTCACTAGCACTTTAGTATATGCTATTTGTTTTCTAAAATATTATCTACATACATTATATGTATCAACAAAAATTATGAGTATAAAGTTTCATAAGTATTGTGTTTATTTGTTGATTACTTAGGTTTTTTTTAAATGTTAATTACAAAGATTATTTCGTGTTCCTAAACTCTGCTGCACAAAATTTCTTGTTCTTAGTAAAGAAACTTGCCACCATCCAAGAATCTACTTTTGGTAAATTTGAACTATTTATTTTGATAAATCCAGGCTTTGTTTATTTGATTTTTTTTGTGCGTACACGATATACGCATTGGCTTTACGTGGTAATACGTAAATCCAATGCGTGTATTGCAGCAAGTGTTTTTCATTTTTGCTTTCCATCAGGTATTTTTCGTGTGGGAAAAAAATAAAGTTAATTTTCACCCACTCTCACTTCTATTACTTTGATCACGATTTTGTAAGCATTTAGTGGGTCAACCTCCTAACCATTACGCAGTAAATTTTCTTATCGCGTTTCTTAGCCTTGGGCTAATTGGAAAACTACTTAGTAATATTTTGAACAATCAAAGTCGAATCGATTAAATAGTGGCCAATGATTTGCTTATATTAACAGCATTGATTAATTTACCTAACGTATAACTGTGAAATTCTCTGTTTTATTACACTCTTGGTGTAAAGAGGCGTGACTTGCCCTTGTAAATAATAAAGTTATAAGCTTATATTATTTGTAGTTGGAAGTTAGGTAATTGTATTTATGAAGGTAGTTTCTTGAATATATTGGTATTGTTAAATCTTGTCAAGCAATGCTGATGCAGGAAATAAATTAATCTTAGTAAGTCATACTAATGTGTATATCATCAACTCATAATGTCCCACTGCTGTGTTCGGGTCTCCTCTCAGGACAGGATGAAGGCCATACGTCTCCACGTTGGCCTAGTGCGGGTTGGCCTGGTGTTGGACGCGAACGGAACTATCGGCAAAAGTTAACTATAACAAAGATGAATAAACTACAGATATTGGTACAATTGCTACGCAGTCTAAAAACTATGTTTCTTCGTTTTATATTTACATACATATATAATGTACTTTCTATAAATAATCGTTGCCTAGCAACCTAAGTGAGATCCTTCAACCTGTTGGGCGTGCTCTTTAGACGGGCGTGCCTAATCCTACTCGATATATGTGCGACCAATCAGAGACCGGATGGTCTTTATTATGACATTCGTGCCAGTCAGTGCCTGTCACTAATAAAGCCTTTAAAGTAAAGTAAACTTTAAACACAAGTCATGCGAATGATTTTGCCTTGTTTGAGGGCTGCGATAAGAGCCTCTGTAATTGGCTGTGTCTATTGACGTCGTTGTTATGTAAAGTATGTAAAGTAACAATTATTATTGTAAACCAATAGATAAAAACGCCTATTTTTGTTTCTTATTCAATTGTTCAAGCCTTTATTTAGATTATATAGGTTGAGCTGAAATTTGAAATGTACCTTTAGTTCTGATGACAATGCAATTACATATAATCGGTATTTTAATTAATCCAAAATGGCCGCCGTAACAAAATGGCGTTGTACATATTTCTGAAAAACCCACTTAATATGTATTGTAAAGTTATATAAACAAGTTATAAAAAAATATAAAAAGAAACTTTCTAAATTAATAATTTGTTTTAAGACTGGGTAACACCATATGACAATTTTTCCTCGAATTTTATCCGCGGCACGTGAATAAACTCGATTAACAAACTCATTAATTTGAAAATCAGTTATAACGAAATATATTAAAACAAATTAAAGATTTCATCAATCATCAATCATCAACAACCCATAATGTCCCACTGCTGGGCTCGGGTCTCCTCTCAGGAGAGGGTTAAGGCCATACGTCCCCACGCTGGCCAAGTGCGGGTTGGGGACTGGCAAGACAACGTTGTGGCTACGTAATCTTACCGTTGGATGTTTTTAAGCCGCCCGAAGGCCTCCAACTAAGCTTCACGACTGTTATCCTATGATAACAACCGGGACCGACTGCTTAACGTGACCTCCGAATCACGGAGACGCTCATGGTAACATGCCACCAGCGGTCACCCATCCAGGTACTGACCGCGCCGTCGTTGCTTGCCCTCGCTGATTGTTTCTAATCACCGAGTGCAACTGGGCTATGAGCGCCTACTACTATTAAAGATTTAATAAAATTAATTCAAGAGTCGATCGCATAGCAGATCCACCATGAAATGGTACTAATCTACAATTAAATATATCTGTTTGATTATTATTTGACTACACATGAGCAAGTGTAACGAATTTCTTATTTTTCTTAAGAAATACCCCTTTTCCTTATTTTAATTCTTCTACAATGTTAATTATCATGCCCTTCACAAATTGTGCAATGACCTGGCAATTTTTCGAGACCTCATTTCCTGATCCGACTATTGAAAATTTGATATTTGTGTGTGTGAGTGTGTGTAGGAGATGTTGTATGTGTGTGTTCTACTAAAAGAAAAAATAATGAGGAACTGAGTTATAGCGCGTTATTAGTGCGTGTTGCCCTTCATATAAACAACGCTGGTCAGTTATCGCGAGCAATCTGCCATAGTACCTTAATATAATGTATTATGTAATATTTTACTGTCCCAAATAATGGTGGCATGCGTTCTGGTGTGATATCACTGATTGAAAAAGTTTTGGCGTCGAAAAACAAGTTAGACATATAGTAATGTTGATTTTAATAACTTGTTGAATGATTATTATTAATAAAAACATCTCATAGTCGATCCCACCGTGCCTGAAGACGAAGATGCAAGAAGAAGCAGAAACGTGGACACTTACGGTACGGCTGCTCCATAAGTGTAAAGTCGCTCAGCGTGCTATGGAGAGGGCTATGTTCGACGTTTCTCTAAGGGATTGCATAAGAAACGACCGTGATCCGACAAAGAACCAGGGTCATCGACATGGCCGAAGGATTAGCAAGCTAAGTGGGAGAAGGTTGGCCATATTTACCGTAGAACCGATAAACGTTGGAGTAAACAGATTCTTGAGTAGAAACCGCGTCTCGGCAAACATAGTGCAGGACGTCCACAGACTAGGTGGAGTGATGATTTGCGCAAGACGTCTCGCAGGAGCTGGATGCGAGAAACCGAGGATTGACGAGGCGTAGGCCTCTGGACATAGGTCCAGCAGTGGACTGCGATAAGCTGATGATAATAGAAACATATTCGGCAGCTTCCTAGGAATTTGCGTGCAATGAGGATAAATTTATGATTACCGACACAGAACTATAAAATATAATCTTACCCAAGCGAATAATACGTCTGTACCCTGACATCAAATAGCTGGTGGAGCAGTTGAGGTTTCTCCGTTGCGTATAGTGTTCAGATAAAACAGGAGTGTGCTGTAGTTAACATAAAATCAGATTTATTTGTACTAAAATAATTGTTACGTTAAGTTTGACCAATCAGCGATTCCATACTACTACACGACGTGTCTTTAGTTCAATGATCGATATTGCATATCACATATAAAATATGATGTTATTCTATATATATTTTCTTAAGTGCGGAGTCATCAAATCATGCACGAGCTCGTACAACGTCGAATTCTTCATTCTTATACGAGTTACGAAACAGAGAAACATTAAGGAATACTGTCCTTCAGATAAACAAAATCATATAATAGGATATGATATGATATAGGATAGGATAAGATCAGATAAAGCCAACGTCTAACATGAACACTTTATCAACATCATCTCAGCTAATTAGCATTTTCGACTTCCACATCAATGTCTATTTAAAAACCAGATACATCTTTCCGTTTATTATTGTTCATGATTCTAATATGAAGACCTTCAAACATAAAGGTAATTTAGAACCCCATGTGATAAAATAAATTTCTTCTCCATAATATTTTAAACAAAAAAGATTTAGGGCTGCACAAGTTACTTTCGTAGCTACTCTACGCTCCGTAGCGGATGCTACACAGCTACGGAAAGCTACACAAACTAAGGAAATGCCAAAATGCTTACTGTTTGTGACAAAAACGCCACTTAATAAGCAGGTCAAGTACGAACGATGGCGTTTAATCGTAATAGCAGCTAACAAGCTCTTGTTTTTTCTTAACAACGCGAATAAGCATTAAAAAAGTTAAACATTTCTGTAGTACCGACACGATTTTGTTATTCTGAGATTTAATACTGGAGGATTTAAACTGTCAGGACTATTTAAGTAAGCTTAAAATAATATAACTTAAAAGGAAGTAAAAATATAGGTTCTTAATTAGAAAGTTTTTCATAGAAGGTATCAAATTTAGGCAATACTTTTTTCTGGTAGTGTTTATTTTTTAANGGGGCCATTCAAAGGCCACTGAATGGGGCCCTATTCAACTTGGAACTACCTAAAACTGACTAACTGTTCTACTCACCAGTGGCCTTAAATTGTAGCGATACGAGTGCAGAAAATTACCTTAAGTTCGTCTAAGCTGAATGAATGGCGTATTGGTTTAAGCGCTCTACTCGATGTTTCCTATCGAGCTGAGTGTTATGGTTTCAAAACCCATTTGGAGCCAACACTTGGTGTAATCAACAAATAGATGTGCCGAGTCTGCGTGTTCATTGTGTCCTTTTCATGTATATTGTTTATAAAGTACCCTAAGTACATTTCTAGTACCGGTGCTCTTAAGAAAAAAATAAATAAGAATTTTTCAAGTATTCTATACAAACAAATAAGGTTAAACACTGCTTGTTTGCCATGTCATAAACAGCTTTAATATAATTGTCAAATGGAATATACTTAAACTTTAGTCTGTCTGTCAGGCTAATCTTAGTGGATAACCTCCGGAACGATTGTACCGATTTCAAAAAACTTTTACAGTGAGAAAATTTTAGTAACCGCTCATGAGTGATATGAAATACCCACTTATATATAATAATACTAATATATAAGAAGAAAGGAGTCAGAAAAAAAATAGAGCGGGCAGCTACCCGAAAAAAACATATGTATGTACCTATAATATGTTTATATATATATATAATGACTGCCTCGGTGGCGCAGTGGTAGCGTACGCGACTGCTGTCAATGAGGTCTCGGGTTCGAATCCTGGGTCGGACCAAATGTTTGTATGATCTGCAAATATTTGTTTCGGAGTTTGGGTGTTTTCTATGTATAATATGTATGTATTTACAAAAAAAAAGTATTTATGTATTCATATCAGTTGTCTAGTACCCATAATACAAGCTCTGCTTAGTTTGGGACTAGATGGCGTTGTGTGTTAGATGTCCGAAATATTTATATATATATATACACATGACCCACGGCCTGTGACTAAGCAGTCAGCCTGACTGAAAATACTACACTATTTGCTGTGAAATACAATGATTGGTTAATTACACAACTATGACAAATTTTTGTGATACCAATTTTTAAATATTTTTTTATGCAAAACCTACAAACGTAGAACTAACATCATGCGAGAGCATTTATTGATCATATTGTTTATGCAAATTCTTTTAGCTTGTATTGCCATTTACTACACACCATAATCTTTACTGACCTAATAACCCTATAACACTAGGCATTACCTAATTTTACAATGGACAGCAACAAGTTAAAGTATTTTAGAACTATAAGAAAACATAGTTTGTTGATACTGCTCACCACTTAATGTAATTATTAGTATTTAGTATTGATTTAAAGGAAATAAATAGCTTTTCTTTTCTAGTTAAAGTTTCTTAAAACATTTTCATTTGTAGATATCTACTTGTGATACTAAATTTAATTCATTTTTTATCCGTACGTCAGAATTAAGCGATTATTGCCGCCTATGGACACCCGCAACACCAGAGGCGTCGCCAATGCGTTATCGACCTTTCAATTTATAAGTACTGTTAATGAGGGCAGCACATGACCGATTGTTGTGACGTACTTTTTGGGCTTATGTTTAGCAGTGAGCGTTTTTCGGCTGTGATGATGATGATGATACTGTTCATGCATATCGAACAAAAGTATATTGTCTTAAAGAATTGTATTCTTTTATGAATAAACTTCATCCACGTTCCTTTAGAACTATAATAAGAATGAATGATATACCGCTACGTTGTAATACGTCACGAAACGAAAGCATTGCTTGACACCAGCTTTTCGTAAATCAAGATTTCCTGTTTCTGCATATGAATGGCTTTGTAATAATACTAGCTTTTTGCTGTGGCACGTTAATGACTACATTGCTGGAATATTTACGAGCAACACTTATGCGAAAAATGGATAAAACTGAATTTTGAAACAGTTTGAATATTTTGACAAATTTTGTGTTTAATTGGAGTAGAACTTTTTGAGTTTTTGAAGTGTACACAAAACCAATTATTAATTCTATGAATATTTAAATTGTTTGGCAACACTAAGTTTATTGTAAGTTATCGTGGCTTAAGTTCAGATTCGTAAGTTTCAGATATATTTTTCCTCATATTAAAAAAAGCTATTTCTCTCACGATAAATTTTAAAAGTGGAACATAGTAATATTTCGATTGCACAACAAAATATTATGCGTATAAATATAAATAACGAATTATAAAAATAATTAGAACTCATAAATGGTACAATACATGCCGAAAAGTGTGAGAGGTGAAAAAATATAGTCTTAACCTACATAAATACGTTACAGCTATAAGCTACATTGACCGGCGGCCGACCGGTGTCCGCCAAGCTAGAGAGACCACTTAAAACTTAATTTTTGAATGTAAAAAAAACATTTTATGATAATTCTGTTCTGTAAGTTCTGCTTAGTTTGAGACTAGATGGCGTTGTGTGTTTGATGTCCGAAATATTTATTATTATTTATATTACACCGGTACTGAAAATCTGACGTCTATCAGGCTGTATGCTATTGAACGAATGTTAATGAAAAGTGGCAATAAAGTCCAAAAAATGTATGCGGTTGGTTCAAAATAAGTTTGGTAGTATTAAAAGCACTTTATTAATTTTATGCATTAAATAAGTGCTAGATATAATTACTACTTAAGGGAAAACACAAACTGAAAACAGGAGATGAAAAATATTACCTCTCTCTGACAACAGAATTAAAAATAAATAAAAATAGTTTATTGACACGTAACTATGATATATATAACAATATTGACACGTAACTATGATATATATAATATATGAATAATATATATAACAATATATACATAAATTTAATTAATAATTGGTTTAAAAAACAAAAACGAATTAAAACTGTATTAACTAATACACATATATACAAATATTTACGAATCTCTCAAACAACACTTCCATTCATTCGTGTCCTAAAATTAATATCGATTAATTAACAACTTGCCTTTGTAGGTGTTCTCGCCACGTATTCGCACTCGGGTGCGCTGCCCGCTGGCCGGCGTTGCCGTCCATTCGAACTGGCGTCACTCTGCTCACTTTGTTCCGCTAACAAAACATAACCGGACGACTACCACCTTCATTCACAACAAAAACAACTTAACCATAGTTAAAAACAATTTTAAAATATTCAAAGGACTTTAAATATTTCACATATTTATGCTAAGTGATGTACGTACGTGACGTAATTAAAGGCTTTTAATTTATTGGAGCCAATTTCCGGGTTTCACGACGCGACTGGCGCGAGGCTTAGAACGTTTTTTGCGAATTCAATTTTATTTTCTTTTATTTGAACTTATTAATTAAGTGTTTTTGTGATCGTGTCCCTGCCTTCTTGATTGACGATGGCTACTGAAGAAGCTATGCCAGCTGCGGCTGTGGTAAGTTTACTTTTAATAAGGTTTATTAACATATATATAAATATTCATTTATATTAACTCATTATAAATATTCACCACATTTATTAAAGTATATATACTTTAATAAATGTGGTGAATATTTATAATGAGTTAACATAATATATATGTAAAATGTTGATAATTAGCAAATGAAACGATACTGTAAAAATGTTTCTTTCGGTTGATAATTATATTTAGTATATATTATTTTTAGTTCTCCCCACCACATACAAATTTAATAAAATCAATAGTTCACAAAAATCCTCTACATTCTCTTATTACGGTTTGTATTTTTAATTAATGAGTAACTAAATAATATTGGAGAATCAGAGAGGAGAGACCCGAGACCAGCAGTAGAGCATTATGGGTTGTGTATATAAATGATATTTACAAAATAGTAATATTTACAAAATATTTTATTTATAAATGGGTAAAATAATAAAGTAGATATTTCACAAAAATACAAATTCATTATTTTCAATATATGAATCATGATGTTTCATAATAAACATATTAAAGGTCCAGCAACATTGAAAAAAAAACAAAACGTCAATGACTTCCACGAATTGTAAGTCACATTCAAGGGCTGTAATCAAATCTAAGTTAGCATCGATAAGAAACCAACATAATTATAATACAAGTAAATAATTTTCTTTATGACTAACATCAAGTTGAATCATTTATTTTCATCACTTATAACTTTACTTAGGTATAACTTAGTCGATAGTCGTGACTAGTATAACTTAGTCACGACAGCGACCACAGCTCGTTTAACCTTATCTTCGGAACATCTAAGTTTTAGTTAAGTTAAAAGTCACATCGTTGAAGGAGTGGAGTGAAATCAAGGTTTTAAAATGATTTCTGTATTATTTGATTACCTTGTAAGTACTAACTATGTACTAACAATTAGGAAAATTTAGATAATAATCGAAGTTAAATATACAAAAAGATTATTTAACTAAGAACAGATGGGAATTACATTTTTTTTAAAGAAAATTGCCACGTAATATAATATAAACTAATATTAATACACTTGTGACCTCTAAAAATAAAGGCTTTATATAATAAGATCTTTAAAAGTAAAGATTAGTTATGTTTTAATGTCCAAACGTCGTTTTTTGATTCGTCCAAGCTGATTTGAAAACCAATAAGATTTGAATTTATGTTTACACAATAACATATATTATGAAAATCATCACTCTCGCCTACAACCAATCAATCACCCACGTGTTCATTTCATGAATGAACTCCAATAGACAGTGGTATCAGTTGATTGGCAGTAGGCGTAGGCGGGGGCGCGCGGCGACCAGTCTGCAGACGGTCCGGGGCGAGGTATGTCGCGTCGCCCGCACCCCCGACCGCGCCTACTATCGCGTCCTTGCCGGCAGGCTGAACCACCACCGCCACCAGATCCAGCGCCTCCTCAACCACCACCCATCACCGAACAGCCACCGTCAGATGACGAACGAGAGCCCGGCGATTGGCGTTCATCTCGACCGGCATCCCCACCACAACGTACTGACGACATCTCCGAAGGTTCTGAAATCACAACACGTCCCAATCGAACAGAACCAGCGTCCCGATATGCTAATCTTAACTACTGGAAAGCTAGACGTGTCACTTTCTACCGTAATGGTGACCCTTTTCACCCTGGTGTTGAGTTTCGTTTCAAACCGGGAAGAGATTTGGCATCAATGGATGCGCTCCTTGATAGATTATCAGAGAGGCTGGAACTGCCGAGAGGAGCGCGTTTCATCTTCGGCATGGATGGGGATAGAAAGTACAGGCTTGAGGAGTTGGAGGATGGCGCGTCTTATGTCGTCTCTTCCTATAAAACTTTTAAGGTAAGATATACATATATCTATTTGATTAGTTAATACACATTTTCATATGCTCCATTGTTTACGATTAAACGTTTAATGATTAAGAGAACAAATCCTGAAAAAATAGCTCTGTACCAAATGGGCAGGCTTAATTGACCACTATTAAATGTGTCTACAATTATTTGCAACATTTTACACTAAAATACACACAACACTTGCATACTTTAACAAGTATTAATTCGATAAGTTGAGCCTACGCACGATAACAATCGCTTTTTAATGAATGGAGAGTATTAAGATAATAGATAACATTCGAAGTTTGCTTATAAGAGAGATATCAAGTGATACAAATAATGATAATTATGTTTCTTTGGACGTTTTTAACCTCCCTAATGAATTGATCGTTCATATCGATGATTTTCATATTACGCATCCAAACCAGGCATCTACAAAAAGGGCCAGTTTCTTTACGACGAAATGGCATGAAAGTTAAGGAAAATAATGTTCTTGTCGAAATTACATTACATTATAAAATATCTTCATCATCGGTCTATCGCTGTCCACTGCTGAGAGTCCTATTACACACAAAACATCCAAAGCTTTTATCGTACTTCAGTGTGTTTAAAAAAGTCAAGCTCCTCTTCTAAGTATGTAAAACTAATTTAAGTTTACACTTTAAATATATATGCATAAAAGTTTTTATACACTATGCTTTTTTAAATTACTTTAATACTCTCTACGAATCCAAGCTATGACGTGAAATGATCGGGATATCGTTTCTTTTAACCTCTTTTGCTTTTTTATAACCAAAAAATATCCACTTCACAGTTTTATTATATATTCACATTTAACACTAAAATATCGCAAACATATCGTTAACACGTGTTCTAATTGTTTCATGAAATTTTAACATAATAAACCCTTCATTTGTATAAAGGTATAAGTTTCGTAAACGTTGTCGTAGGGGCACCACGGCCTTGCAGATGTGGGTCGCAGGATAAGGCCCACGCACTCCAAGACTATATTTGCATTTTGATTACTTTACACTGTACTGTTTCGACTTTTCGATAAAAGAACCAAACTGTAACTAAACTAAATTACGTTTGCCACAATATACATATTTAGTTTGGAAATTGATGTATATTTAGCGGTTAGCAATTTGAGATTCGCGTGTTTGTTTATTTCACGCGTAATTAAATATTTCAAATCAAACTACAGTAATTGCTACTGTACTTTGTAAATATGTGTTTTGCGAAAAATAATTACAGTTTCTTAACGATGTGAATTAAATCGTTTTGAATATGTAAATATAATTAACTTTTAAGGGATTATGTAATCTAAACTTATTCACGCCACCAATATACAACACTACAAATTTTAATGGCGTTCATGGTCGTGTGGTACATAGTAAGGAGTTTAAGAATTCTTGAATCCTAATGTATCCTTTATCTGATTTTTTTTTATTTTATACAAATAGAAACTTTTTACTAAACTGTCTTTTTATTACATCAACATATTTTAAATAAAGTATATTGAAGTACAAATTTAGAATTTACTATTGGGGTCACGTAAAATCTAACATTTAAATAAATGAAAACGGATTACAACTATACACATATACTCATAATAGTTCTTCAATTCATTTCTATGTATACTATTTATAAAATAGATACTACTTATTACCTCAATAATAAAAACAAATGTATATCAGTATTTAAAATTAATATGATATAAATTGAAATAGACATTTTTGAATTTTGAAAATAACTGAATTATTGAAACTACCATCAAAGAAAATGAAAAGCCTCACTTGATCATTGTAATATTGATAGAACACAAATGGGTTTCGTGGCGAACGACCTTAGACCGCAGTTCGTAACTGACCATTTAGTTCGTATGCAACAATATCAAAGGGGCAATGCACCACCTTGCACTTAATATGCATCAAGGCAAAGCGCGGATTAAAACCATTAAGGTTTTATACGTCTGTACTCTATGGTGTACCTATATAACTCATTTTGACGATAGATAATCTTATGTTCGATTTAGTTTTAAAAATAAATCCGAGGTTACTAATGTTTTGAAATTGGAATTGGAAACTTTTTTTTAAATAAAGCGGAGATTAACTTTATACCATATATTCTCTAGAAAAATAATTTAGATTTGAATGTTTTTTTTTGTTTGAATTAAGGTCTCATCGATAAAAATTGTAGATTATGTGACAAATTGCAGCTTTTGAAAGAAATATCGTACATGCATTATCAAATGTGTTTTAAATTTTGAAATGATATGCTATTTTAGAAAGTATAATCCTTTTGAATTTTTAATCTATGATAGTAGCAGCGATTTAATAAATTGGACTGGTTATTCAATTATAAAACTAATTTTATTTGTAAATCCCGGAGCTATGAGAGATCTAGCATCAAACAATTGAAACGAATAGAAAACTTCCTTTTGGGACTTTGGGGTTGGGTAATTGCCTGCTGAGAAATACAGTTATCTTAGACAAATATCAAAATTTAAACGAAAGTAGTTAGTATAAACACTAGTGAAATGTTTTAATACCAAGGACATAAAACACTGCACCAAACAGTGCGCTATCATGATTTATTTTCCTGTCATTTGTTACCTTCTTTTGTGAAAAATTGTTTAAATATTTTACTTGAATGAATTTAAAAATAAAATTGTTTTAAAATAAATAGTTTCACAAGAATGTCTATAAACATGTTTATTTTTTATTTGTAACGTCATAAAGGTACACTTAAAAACTCAAAATGTTAGGAAATTGGCCCTTCACCAGTATTTTTTTATGGAATTGTTAGCAAACGAGCAGGCTTATCGCCTGATGGTAAGCAATTACCGTCGCTCGTGGACACCCACAACACAAGAGGCGTCACAAGTGCGTTGCCAGCCTTTGGGGGTGGGTAGAGGGATGGGGGGGGGTGTTATATGGCCTCGGATATCCTTCACAGAAAACCGGTGTGAAACAGCGCTTGCACCATGTTTCACTAAGTGAGTGAGGATACCGGAGGGCCATACCCCAACTCCTACCCCATTCTCCTCCCCATCCTCCAAAGGCCGACAACGCATGAACGGTGGTAATTGCTTACGATGGTAAGGCGATACGTCTGTTCGTTTGCCCCCTATTCTATATACAAAAAAGGAGAATATCTAGGATTTTCCATTATGCTACTCTAGCCAGACGGATTGCCATAAGATTTATTCCAAGTTTACCTTTTCTTTGTAGTGATGTTCACTACAAAGAAAAGTGAATAAGTGAACTCACTTAAGTAGTTTATTCACTTAGTCACCTTTTACGCCCACGGGACAAATAAGAGGGGTGACACTCCAGGTCCTTCTTCAGACGGACGGAAGTCCGTCCTCCAGGTGAATCCGTCACCGGATGAATAAAAAACTATAAACTTGCAAACTCTTGTTCAAATAAAATAGTCAATTATAAAAAAATACATCACTACGCTGTAACAATTTCAGTCATTTTCAAAATGAAAACAGATATTGTAATAATTGATTAAAGAAAATTAACGGAATTACTATTGATCATAGCCACAGTAGATCACAAATAACAGTTTTCTTTATTAATGTCATAACATATTACTATACTCAATAAGGTGGTAATTTAAAAAACTTGTACGCGGAAGTCGTACATAATGAAAAATCATAGAAATTATAAAGCAATATGTATTCGTGACCCACTTGCTTTAGTCTCGTATCGTTCATTTACTTTGTAACGTTATTGGTATTATAACTTATACACTGTTATTATAATCATGAGTACTTTGGTTATACAACGGTTCAGTAGGAAAATAAATCTTTAGGCCAAAATCATGCAATCAATCTAATGTTTAGCTGGCATATGACTTAGCGCTAATGTAATAAAACTGTATTGGACTAGCTGACCCCGGCGGTATTATCCTCATCTATTGTTGCAACCGCTGGCAACGTGGGCCAAACTAGAGTAAAAAAGTAGCCTAAGTTACTCCAACTCCAACCCGCACTCGGCCAGTGTGGGGACTTATGGCCTTAACCCTCTACTGAGAGAAGACCCGAGCCCAGCAGTGGGATATTATGGGTTGTTGATGATGATGTTTGATGAAGTTACTCCTTCATTAGCCAGTGAAAGTCCCGCCTATATCGGTCCAGCCATGCGACAGATTACCCGGAACAAACAGACAGACGAAAAGACACAAAAATTGAAAAATTAAAAATGGTATGTGTACTGCATTTAGTAAAAAGCGGTTATTTTAATATTACAATGAGACACTCCAATTTTATTTATTTGTATTGATATATCTATACTGCCCGTGTAATTATCAACAGCCTTTAATAGTCTATTGTTGGATCATATGAACAGACCTAGGTCTTTCCACAGAAACAAGATTTTCGTCTATTATATCATGCTAGCCAATTGGATTCTTTGTAGGATACAGTTTATACAACTACTTTAAATCATAATACACGAATAAATATTGGAATGACCTTTATCTTCCTAGCCTTTCTTGTTACCAAGATTTAGATTTTTCCATCACTCATATGACGTCCGCAACACTGAGAGCAAACAGAATTCGAAGGTTGCACTTATTTTAGGGCACCAACTTCCGAATAACGATCACCATAGATGTTCATGACAACCGAGACCGATGGCTTAACGTGCTATCTGAGGCACGAGCGTGAAATACCTATAAATATACAATATATACCCCTACTTAATATCATTCAAAGACCTAACCTAGATTCATGTCCCACAAGTCTGTGAAATTCTAAAAAGGTCCTGCCATCAACACCATAGATAAAGACTGTATAAATGAATAATAAGTAAATACGATGTGACTCTTGCTTTATTAGGGTTGCCAGCAGCTTAATTTTCTTTGTTATATTTTTTTCTGTGACATCACAAAATAGAACAGAATATGCCGTTTACTGCTTTTTCTTCTTCTTTTAATGATATGACAATCAGCCTGATCAACTATTGTCAAGTATTTGAAGTCTTTCATTTTTAAGTCTTCAAGACTTCGTCGTGATGAAATTAATGATAAAAAACGTGGATGAGATGAAATAGGAATTATTTCTTTTAATAAGCTTATCTGAAGAGGCTTTTAGAAGTCATTTGCATTTGAGGGTTTCACTTTTCGTATTTGAGTTTAGAGTCTATTTTTCGGTTTAATTATCTCCTTTAAGTCTAAACAATATGATCGTCTTTCTTAATAATTACACAGTATCTACAAATCTTTGAAGCGTAATAATCTGTATGTGCGTATGTGTGGAGCAAGTAAAGGCAGGATTTTTGTGTCATTCGATTTAAGGTTACTTGTTTTAGTTAGTGACAACTCCTGTTCATCACGAGTATCTTCGGGTTATGTTGTATGTCCGGGTTAAATCGATTAAATGGATGATAACTCATTTGTGTTACGATAGTTCTCTCTGCGCTTTCTAAGTAGGAGGTAAACTCCGATTTTTGAGATGTTGCAACCCTACTATAAAGTGTCTATAAACTAGTTTCATGAATGTTATCATGAATGTTTCGTAAATATTTCAATTTATTTTTTACGTCTAGCCCTATATACGTGTGAGTTTTAGATATTGAGATGATTATCGCCAGCCTTGGTTTTATTACGTCATGCAATCTTTGTGTTACTTGAGGTCGTAAACGGTGAGGTTTTATATAAAAGTATATTAATATAAGTTAGCTAAGTTATTTATTTTTTGTTTTGTCCTACATTAATTGTAACTCGTAATCGATAAGCATATTAGTTTAGTAAATAGAAGCTTATATACTAAGTTGAACACATTTATTGGCATGTTGCTTGGGGACAATTTATCTTCCATACGTATGGTCTAGAAATATTTATACATTTGTTTACCAACAATTTACTTACCGCTGTACAGGTTCTACTTGTTTCACATCAGACTATGTCTGAGCTGTTGCAATAATAATTGTTATTTAACTACAATGGCAAATAACCAAGAGCTGCGTCATTCATGCGTAGCAGTCCGTAGCACTTGCGTAGCATCTTCATACCCACAAACACAAGTAAACTTTGTGATTTTAAGTGATGAATTTGAAATAATTTTTCAAATTGAGGTGGTATTCTCTTTTGCTTCCTGCCTCTTATGCCATAGATTAAATGAAATAGCTACTTGCAATGTAATATATACCTATAAACAATGTTTCACTCAAATTATCATATTTACTAAGATTATACAAACTTCATCCTTGACAGCCATTAAGTTCCTATTACCTAACATGTATTTCATCACATTGCGAAAGTTTAGGAAATAGGTAATAAAAGCTTTGTTTCATATAGCTAATACTATAATGCGGAGTCTTTAACGACCTGGGTGCGGAGTGTACAGTCACGATCAAAATTACGTATGCACATGGGTTTTCTTCAAGAAAAAGTCGGCAAAATATTTTTTTAAATCAGTAATAATACGGTGAAAGAAATTAACTTTTTGTTAAGTTTTAATTGAATGCAATACAGTTGTTACTCATAAATTTTAAAATGTTACTGCATAAATTATTTTAGAGAAAAAAATTGCAATACCGCACAGTCAACAGAGGTTTATGTGATTTTAAATTAACTGACTCAGTTTTTTCTACTAGAAAACAGCTGACCTTGAACATATTTTTAAGAACGAGAACACTATTTAACAAATCATCGAACAAATTAAAATAATAAATCAATATCAGTCGATTGGGTTATACTCAAGCTAATTATATGATTACCTAATGTTGTTAAATTAGTTAAATTTAAAATTTTGTTTATTTGAGATTTACAGCATTGAATATATAAGGTCTTTAATTAATTCAGTAATAAGAGATTAAAAGCAAAGTGTCTTTTATGTCAAGATTAAAAGCTCTTAATGAAAGTGTTTCTAAATAAATATCTACTTATACGAGTATTAGGCACTTCTTCTTGATGTCAATAAGTTGAAATTTTTAATAATGCTTAACTTTTTTATTTGGTTGAAATAATTTAAATAGAAAACACGCCTTCATATCTGATAATATTATAATTTAAAACTTGAAATTGACGTGATTTAGTAATGTCGGGTTTGAGATTAACTACGTTTGTGTTTTATTTCTGCTAATCTAACAGATTGGACAATCGTAAGAATTACATATTTGAATTCATTTAACGCTTTACTTCGGTAAGTCATTCGTACGTCATCATCCTACAAAATTCATTATTTGACATTACATTTAGTTAGTTATGATTTTGGCTACTACTTTATAACACAAATCAAACAATTACATACTAACCTAAAAAGACAATAATATAAAGGACAAAACTGCATGTGTATTTTTATGTTGCCGCCTGTACTTTACGTTGTAGGAAATGTCTAAATTGCACTTTTCTTCCGTTGAACGTCGTTCGTGATTCACTCGCCGTGTCGAAGCGTTGTAAACTTAGCGGATATTCTGACCAAACGAATATGGGTCAAACGTTCGTTACTTGAAAGTAATGTTTCAGGGCCAACGGTTTATTTTTTTTAATATATAGGAACAGGGGGATTTAATCTTTATGTTGTATGACAACTTTTTTGGTAAGGCCAATTAAATTAATCTTTAGTTGTATAGGTAGCCGTTACTCTACTTTTATTTAATTACTATTATAGTAAATGCGAGACTTTGGATTGTCTGACATTTTTTAACAATTGCACCATTTATTTTGTATACATTTTGTGCTCTTTATTCTTAAAAATTCAATTGACAAAAATGAAATTAAAGTGCAAAAGGGCACATGCAATAATTAGCCTAATAAATTAATATGATTTGATTTATTTTTGTGTGATGGCATTCTATAAGGCTGTTGTGCCGTATGTGTGTGTAATATTAAATATCATATAAGGCTGTTATTCTAGTTATAATTAAATACCTGAAAGTGAGTTTCAAACAATAAACTTTTTCTACTAAAATAGACAGCCTTTATTTTTGGCAAGTAGTTGATGCTCTTGATAACATTAAGGGTTGACTATGTTCCTTAACCTATATAACACATATATACTAGCTGACCTAATGAACTTTGTACCGCCATATTCATTTACGTGAAAAGTTTTAGAATTACCAACAAAACTTATTTTAGTAAGCCTGTGTTAACTTCCAGCAGGACCGCAGTGTATACATATGACAAAGCGGACTAAGGAAATACAATACCTACGGTTTTCTTTGATTTTTTTTCTATACAAGCCTTGTCCTTACAACAACAAACGTATAAAAGAAAGAAATATCCAATATGGTGCATTCGATCTAATATATAATAATTCGATTCAATCCAAAAAAATATATATATGTATATACAATATATTATAATCTTAATATCGGAAACGGTTCCAACAATTTTCATAAAAGTTAGTTTATAGGAGGTTTCGGGGGTGATAAATCGATCCAGCTAGGATTCTTTTTTTTTAGAAAATGTCCTTTTACTCGTGTTTTCAACAATAAACTTTATCGATAATAAAGCGCTATCTATCATAACTCACGCGAACTACATTAAACTATACAGGAATAAGATCCATTGCGCCGTCATCGGTGCAGAATCGATACTTACAGTTTCTACCAATAGTGAGCGCAACTAAATGAGGGCGCCACTAATCTTATTTTTTTTTATTGGGCCAAGCTCGAGTCATCCAGTTACTTATTATATATAAGTAGAATATTCTACATCGAATTACTAATAAATCTATTTGCTCACGATCACAATAAGTTAAACTTGACAGATTCCAAATGAGCAGTGAAATCAGTCCAATCAAAAATTTTATATGTCTTTTTCTGTTAAATATACACATCATTGTTACTGTGTAAAATGTACACATACCATTGGGATAATTTAGAAAAAACTAAATAAAATATGACTTTGACACAGTTTACAAACGTGTTATAAAGATTATTTCACATGAGAACCTTATGTAACAGCTTAATCAGATTAACACACAAAACTATTAACAGAAAATAATAATAAATAGATCAAGGCCAGAAGGCCGCCAATCCTTCTTGTTTACGTTACAAATAATGAGAGCCGAAATACTTATCGGTTCGCGTGATCGACCATTGCTGGGCCCAACAGCTAATAATTACCTCACCTGAAATTGAAAGGGCTTAAGTCACGTCGGGCTTGATGCATATCTGACTGTACTTTAGTTACATTGCGTGGATTTAACTGAGATTGACCTTGGCTCCCCCCGCCCGAACGTTTTCCTTCATCGTCGTATGAAATTTTCAACTAGTCTGCTCCATTTAACGGCGGTATTCGTACCTCTGGTATTCGGCGTAACATAAAACTTATTGCGAGGTTGCAAAGCATCTCCTCGTGTGGCCTTCGCGTGTCTGTTAAGCTGTTCTATAGTTGTGAAGAGCTATTGTTTTGTTGGTACTGCAAATTAGTCAGCTGTTGCGGGTGTAGTAGCATACATGGTCTCTGAGAAGAACGACGTGCAATACCGTGAAATAAAAAACGAATCAATAATAATAATAAAATTTCTTTGAATCTGCAATTAAACTAACAGTGTAAATTAAAAGTGAAATTCCTGTAATAAAACCCTTCATCTTTGAAATTTTTAGTCGATTTTATGACCTACTTTTAGTCTGTTTGGTGAGTTCAAAATTCAAAAGCTTTCATAGGTACCTAAACATTAGTGCCAAAACACTTACGTGTACAACCCCGTTCATATAAATACTGCTAATAAGAAATATTTCGAACTTATTTTATAGTATTCAACTTATGTTAGAAAGTATACTATCACTTTTAAGCTGTTACGTATCCTTGTAACATATTACTAAATATTTTCTGATTGCATAGTTTATTTGTCGTTGAGAGCTATAAGACGAGAGTGCACGATTTGACGCAAAACTTTAAAAGCATTTTGTATCACTTAGCTCTAGATTTTGTCTGTAGCTCCGCCCGCATCTATGTCGATTATCGCGATAAAGAGAGGCTTTGATGACTTTCCTCAAGAACACAAGTATCTCCATGCCAAAAAGTATTGAAATCGGTGCAGCAGTTTAACAGCAAAAAGGGTTACTTTCGAATTTAATCTTAGTTCTGCCGCTTGTCTACTTTGGTACGGGAATTAAAACCCAAATCTCAAGAGAAATTACAGTTACTAATAAGTTAGCAAAACAGGTCAAAGATTACTATCAATTATTAAATGTTCCTGTGGATGTGTCCATTAAAGGTATGTTTCGAATTTAAATTGATAACTTTTATCTACTCCATGAAGAAAAAGAAAAGCTTGTTACAGCCTTTTCCAAGAACATCGTTTCAAAACCTAGTAATCTGCAAATTTCTTTCAATTTTATTACTATCAGTTACTGCGTTTGAAACTTGGCGTAAAACATATTTGAAAAAAAACTATATTTACTCATAAAAAGATGTGCAAACAAAACGTAACTTTTCTGTCCTTTTAATTTTATGTTAAGTAGATAAAAAAATATCACAGGCTTAGTTTAATCGTCTTAGTCAGCTTTATCTCACCAGAAATAGGGAAACTAAACCTTTTTTCGTTTCACAAAACTTAACTTAATTAAATTAATAAACTTAATACACATTTCAAAAGTCTATTTATTGAAATGCATGGTTTTGAACTAAAATTATCAAACACACAATGCTCACGATTACACTTGCCTGAGTCAAAATCAAATTTATAATTAGGCGATATCGAAGTTCTGTAGATCGATAGATGCTGATAAATATATAAATCCGAACTACTGTTTAGGTGTCTAGCTAGGTACTCAGCGAGTGTAAGCAGTAGTTTAAGTCGGTTTAAGGTCTGTAGTTTGAATTTTGTAACCTATTAACCTTATTTGTATGGGGTAAAATATAACTTTAATTACTAAAAGTAATTCACATCAATAAACACAAAAACCTAAATCAGTGATCACTTCCTAATCGTGAAGCATATTACGTATACGTACATATATTCGTTTTGTGTTTCCCCGAGTGAGGATATTGAAGGCCCATATCCAACCCTTCCCCTCATCACCCTCCCCATCGCCCAAGGCCGGCAACGCACTTGTGACGCCTCTGGTGTTGAGTGTGTCATGGGCGGCGGTAATCGCTTACCATCAGGCGATACGTCTGCTCGTTTACCATTCCAAATAAAAAATTATGTAATTTATTATAGAATTAACTACAATCGCCTTTCAGTTTATAAGGGCTATGTAATTTATAATAACATAAGTAATATTGAATGTGCTATCAAATATCGAGATCTCGTTAACGTAAACAATATATACCATACATTAGTAGCAATACATACATTCCAACATTTTCTTATGCCGTCATAAAAGGCATAGCGTGTGTACAGTTCAATCTTGGTGACAGACCGACTGCTTAGGGCTGCCGTGGCCCAGTTAAAAAAAAACAACAATCATAATAATATTTATGAAGTGCATTTGCGTTTACAGACTTGTGTTGTTTTTACTTTTAATTGTATTTTTAATTACTGGCATATTAACTTGCATAAAGTTTATTTAGTTCTTCTGTTTTTAAGTCAAACCTATAATATTACTATACAACATGTGAGTATAAGTATAACTTTTATCTAATATCTACAAGTTTAATTTAAAGTTTGACATTTTAAAATGGGTGTCAGTCTGATAATATTTTGTTTCGTTTCCACAGAGAAAGTATATTTTGTTTAAATTAATAAGTACTAAATTCGAACACATTCAACTTTATGAAGTATATAAATTATTGTGTAACATAACAAAATAAGCAGTTGATTTATAACCTTTCTTCCGTTTTGAAATCAGTAGTGAGCGATATATAATAAATTTAACTTCGAAAAAAACATAAAGGTATGAAAAATGGGTGCTCAAGCAAAAAATACACAGCTGCTAATATAAACAACTTAAATAAAAAAATCAAATGCTTGAAAAACACCATTCAATATTTTATTTGGTTCAAAAGTCACAAAAAAAACAAATAATTCTCGCCATGCCATTCTTATATCTGCTGTTAAATGTAAGTATATGCAAATGTATGCAAGTCGTACCGGACAGACGTCACCGTAATATACCTGTTATCACTGAATGCAAATTCACTGCATAATAACACGAAGAGTACTCAAGCTATTAGGTACTTGAACTTGACTCGAGTTGCTGAACGCAAATGACATTTTCAAAGCCTTTGACTCCGTAGAAGGGAACTGTACAATGAACGATTAATTAAAATTTCACTGCAAGTTGTTCTTAAATTGACTTCTAGTTATTGGAATTGATTTTAAATATGAAGGATGAACTTAATGCAATCTGCCCTAATATTTTTCTTTCCACGTAAAATCAACTTGACTGCACGGTTGAGCTAGTGATTTTGGGCGGTCACCACACCGCTTTATACTGAGCCAGGTGTTGTGAGTTGAAATCCCACATGGGACAACACTTTGTGTGATCCACAAATTGTTGTTCTGAGTCTGGGTGTTCTTTGTGTCCGTTCCATATATGTCTCTAAAGTCCCCCGTGATACAGGCAGGATGAATATTGCTAATGTGGGAGTTGTCGTTTTAAAAATGAAAATGAAAATTTAAAATGGAGGAGAACTGAAAAGGAAAGAAGCAAAAACGTTACATAAGAATTTTACATTTTTTTTTAAATGTAACTTTTTTACATTAAAATTAAGGGTAGAAGAGAAAGGGTAATATTTTTGCCAATCTGTTTATAGTTGTATGTTCAACCGAAGCACTGAAACTACTGAGCCGATTTTAATGAATGTCAATGAGATGTAAATAAATTTGTAATAAATGCCCGACACATAGACTATTTAAAATTTACCTTCTCTTTTTAAAACTTTTTCTTTTTTTATAAAAAAATATATATCTAAACAATTTCACGAATAACTTTTGTCTTGTAACGTTTTGTTGAAAACATGAAGGGTTTTATTACATTATCTCACTGGGATTTTAGAATAACTGTTCTTTTAAAAGAACCACATTAATTGGTTTGTGATCAAGAACACAAGTGAAAGTCTTATTACTAAAGAGTACAAAAAATTACGAAAGTGTGGCGCCCTAGTCGGTATCGGTGGCTACAGGCTGCTGATACCTCGATGCTGGACAGCGAGGAAGAGTCGCCCTTCGTAGTCATTTCTCTGCCATCGTATAACCCCGAGCCTATCGTAAGTTTAGAACCATCGACATTAAGATCAAATCTAGCGTTTAGTTCAAGAATTGTAAAATTTAATACTAACATTAAATTTTTAAAATTGCCGCACATAAGGCATGCTTATGCTTATTTTAACATCTCGGTATTTACATACTTAGATTTTTTGTCATTCGCATCTTATGTCAAAACTGCCGTTAATAATTTTATTCGAATATGTCTAAGATTAGTTGAAAACTACATTTCATGTACAGTACTAGTGGGAACCCTTTTTTCCCCTGTATATTTTACTTTATAAAATAGTTTTATTTATTATATTTATTTTTTTTGTGGGCCAGTTTCACTGCTTGCTAATAGAATCTTTGATAAATCTGCCAGATAACTACTGATTTCAGTTTCACAAGTCACAATTAGAGACAAATATGTCAGATAAATATATAAAAATATTAGTAGCTTTTGTCTGTCACGTAGTTTTATATTTGAAACTGGCCCTGAAAGTTATCATAATTTTTATTTAGAGTTAAAAATAGTGGTAACTAACTGGTGCTAGTGATAATAAAATATGTTTTAAAGTTCTACAATTTATTTTATATTAAATACAAAAAACCCTCTTGTTTTGAATATAGTAGGCCCGCCATCACGACATTTGTCAATCGTCATCATATTTGTGGAGTTGGGTTAAACTTAGAAATTGTGCGATAAATTTTTTGCTAGCAAAACTAAATTCAGGCAATTATAAAGTATGTAATGCTCAGCCAATAACTAGCCAATTACGTCAACTGCCTAGAGAAGTTTGTATTCAAAATCCACACAAGTTAAAATCACTGCTTAGGATATGTTTGCTTTACAAATAAAATATATTTTAGTAAGCGCTTACTTAGAAGTTAGCAAGTTTATACGTAATGTCCATGGTAGTTTATCTATGTAAAAAAACTATTGCCGCCGTACAATCTGAAATATTTTCATATCTAGTCGCTTAGCTCTAACTGCTCGCGATATATCCGTATATTTCCATGAAAATCATTAATTTTCACTTGATAAATGTATAAATATATATTTCATACAAAAGTATGAAACCCAGGTAAGTGGGCCAAGTAATGGAGTCTTATCAATAACATAATCCTTTGTTTTTTGAATATTCTAATGCATTGCGTGTCCAGTTCGCGATCGTTGCGTAACAACTGGAATATTATTACAAATATCTTAATGAACGTGTAATATTTAAATGATTTCACTGTTTGTTGTTAATAATGGTGGTAATTAAATACATGGTGACAAAGAAACCTTGTTCGTAGGTTTAACAGACTATGACGTCAGTGGATTTTCACGTTGTGAACATTTCAGAATTGAGTGGCTTGTATTTTTTACGTGTTAATCGACTTAAAACTTGTTAATATGTTTATGCCACATAAAAGATTTACAGAAACAAACAATGTAAGATTAAAAAACACGCTGGGGTTTCTTAAATCATTGAAGAGTGGGTTCTATAGTTTAGATACCTAGCTGGATTAGAAACGCATTTCGCATTTTTGTATCACTATTTGAGCGATAAAATAAGGGCTTTAGATTCAGGCTGGTCAATGTTAAACAATGAAAAAACTAACACGTTCCGTATGTAATCTAAAAAGCTAACGAAAAATGAATAAAACAAACCAGTTATTTCATAATGTGTATCAATTAATTTACGCCCACCCATAAGCTAGCTATAAAAAATAAAATTAAAAATGAACCTTTGTTGTAATCCAAGTGACTTATGTACATGAAACACAAATTTCCCCTTAAACGACAAAATGGCTGACATTATAAGACATATTAATTTCAAACACCGCAGTCGACTTGTTATGCAGCAATTTAAGACATGACCTCGCTCCACGATTCCCTTGCTAACACGTACCAGACGATATGTGTACGAACCACTGTAGACCTTTGGCAGTGTATTCCTGACCTCTTGGTTTAATTAAATACAGAACATTCGCGAGGGGGCGGGTAGACCAATCCAACTGGTTACGTTATTCTAATTGCACGCATAGGACTCGCGATAAAGTCTGTCCTTGGAGGACGGTCAGTACCACCGTCCAAGGACTTTGACATAATTTGGATGAAGCCAGGTTTCTGTTTTCGGGGGCAGTGGTCGGTCGAACGCCAGTCGTGGATGTCACCGAGTGCTTGTTCGAAAATACCGCGCGTAAAGGTTCGATATTGCACGAACGAAGACGAAGAGTTGAGAGTTTCTGTCATGGTGAGCTTTTATTTGAGCTTATTATATCATTGCGTAATTTATCACTGTTCTATTTAAATTGCCTTGACCACATTTTTTTATAATCTTGAATGAATATTTTTACAAGTATTTACATTTGAAGTAATTAGTACCTAATGGATAACGAAATAACCATAATAATTTTACCATTACTGAAGTATGGGTGAAGGTATATGAAGAGTTTTTTTAAACTTAATCCACTATGTATAATGTTTACTTTATTTGTAATTGACAGATGCATAGGTACAATATAATAATCAATTACAAAGTTATAAAAAAAAATATTTTATCATAACGCTACAAATACCACTAATACTAAAATACTATTTATAAATCTTAAGTCTAACTACAGCTGTATACTACACATAATAGTTAATTTAAAAGTGTATTACTTTGAACAATTGATTAATTTACATACATTTAAATTGAGTATTTCAAAAGTAAACCAGGTCACCGCCCATAAACACAGATTTTTCTTATAAGTGCCTTTATTTATAGTTTATATTAGCAGTTTTACCAGTAGTATATGAGTATTTATAATAATATGAAAATATTTCTTTTTTAAGTAATATACTTTACAAATTCATACGCTTTTCTCTACTGATGAGCAAACATATTTTCTTACAAAATCGTACGAAACAACATCCATAAAGTTAGCATTGGGGTCACATAATAAAAGTAGGTTAAAGCTGTAGTATTAGCGGGAAATTAAAAAAATAACTGTTCTGTTAGCGTGGACTTGCGGAAGCAAGAAAATTTAACAAAACAACCATAAGATTGTGAATGTTACACTTTTTGATACATTTACTACACTTACATTAGTCATTTAAACGTAAAAATAAGAGACACATGAGATCACTGAAATTAAATAAACACGTGTTTTTTTCTTGTTACATTTAAAACAGCATGATTATTACAAATTGAAAAGACTTTTTTTAAATTATTAATATGTCGTAACTAAAGTAGAATTACATAATAGCGTTTTCTACCAAATTTCTGGTTTTCTTTACCCCATAGTATCTTAATATGCGATTTTAAATTTACAAACGTTCAATATATTAATGAAATAGGGAACATGTGTCTGGGACCCAAGGCCTTGTTTTCAACTAGTCGCCGCCATAAGCCTTTAAATCATCGAAATTCCGAGCTTACTCTGGACGTATACTCAAAGCTCAAGAATTAATTAACGAAACTATGAAAATGTTTTAATTTTCGTCCAAAGTTCAACTTAAAATGGGCATTCATTGACCTGAATTACTTTAGATTTATTTTTGGTATTTAGTACGCAAATATAACGCAAGCAATGCGTGACTGAAAAAAATAGCTAGAAGTAAATCATTCAGGATATTTTAACTAACCTAATCAAGATTTTGACTTGCGTTTATGCAATTTATTATTGATTTAGGAACCTACGGCTTACGGCTCAATCATTTTACATTTTATAGCAATCTTTATATCAGACATTTCGAATCTTTTTATAATCGTAATCAATGTTATTTTTGGAACAGAAAAATTCATATCTCGCCGTTGCAACTATACCCAGTGAAACGAAAACGCTTAAGGTAATGTGTTAACAGGACGCACTTTAACTCTTGCCAACAAAATATTATGCGCAAATTCAGATATATCTACCTTCTTTATAAAGCTTGTATTAACACGCACTGCTCTAGTCGAATTCATTTCACTGACTAGATTTATCTATTTTTATGTATCTCTCTCTGTAGATACTTTTCAACTATGCTTGACTAGTGGTTTCGGCTGTCAAAAGACCACTTCACTGTATTTTGTAATTATAAACATTTCTCACTTTACTGAACTTTAAAAGAACTGTGTCATTTACAATTTCTTCGTTTTTGTTTTATCAAACTTGTACCCTAGTGTGTAAGCAGTGACAATTAATATCAATACCGTAATTGAGAATATAGGGAGTCTTACTGTCAAGGTAAATTTTAATCTCTTTTAAAAAGTTTTTTAAATGTTATGTTTGATCTTCGCAGCTCCAAAGGCAAAGTCTGAACTAATATAACTATCGTCTATCAAAATTGGAACTGCCATTTCATCATTTTTAGCGATGTGTAAAATGAGAATTAAAAAAATCGGAGTTTTGCTAAACGACAAATAGACACCGTAGTGTCTATTTTAGAAGACCTACATATCAAAGTATATTTGTCTAATTAATAAATGATTACAAATTGGAAAAAATTAATATTGTATGGTGCACTAAATCAATCTTGTACCTTTCTTAACCTATCAATGTAGAAAATCATATAATTTAAAAGAAAATTCCCCACACAGGCAGCAAGTTACGGCAAAAAGAACGGTATGTGGTACGGTGGGACCACTACTGGGACCAGTGCGTGGAGTCGTACAGGGACGCGCAAGCAATCGGTGGCGGAGTCTGATGCCCCTCCACCGGGAGGCGGTAAACCAGCTAGCGGACGGGTCATCAGGATCATTAATAACATGGATCATTCGATACAGGTGACTTTAATTTTCCTATACTATATTCTGAATGAAAGTTAACTTTCCAACTTGTAAAATGGTCGTAACTAGCCATTTTGCCGATTTTTCCGAACTGCACTCATAAATAGGTGTTTCCAACTTCAACGTGAAGATAGAATCATTTGTTATTAAAAACAAATGAATGTAGTTGTGCATCTTTGTGTATTTAGCGTATCGATAATCGCAAAAATAGTAACTTTTTAAAAACAAAGCTTATATTACTTGTTAATAAAAAAAACCTTTAAGCCCTTTCATTTGATACCCATATTGGGTGTTCAGAACTATGTACGCCGCCATTTTGTTACGGCGGCCATTTTGGATGAATAATATTACCGATTATAAATAACTGCATTATCATCAGAACCAATTTCAATTTTCAGCTCAACTCGAAATCGGGAACTGGTTTAAATTTAATTTGCAAGATTTGCTTACAGGCAAACATCGGGACACATGAAACTAAATAAAATCTTGTACTAGTTTTAATCCTAACCACTTAATTGAAGAGCATATTCTGTTATTTCAGTTTTTCAAACATTGTTATTTTATTTGCGTATTAATTAATAAGAAACCTATGAAGTAGGTTAGATAGGGTATATTATTTTAAAACAAATAGCACATAACATACAAACATAGTTATTGTGTGAAATGGAGCTATTTAGATCTAAAATATAGCTTTATAGATACATAATTCTACATTTTGTAAATGTTTAAAAAACAATGCACATATTGAGTGAATTTCATAATATAAAGTTTTTGACTGCAGGAATAGCATAGCGTAGTGGTTTAAGCTGTCGTTACGCCACGCCAGTTTTCTACTGCGCTTAGTGTTGTGGGTTTAAACCCCACATAGGATAATAATTTAAGATCCACAAATTGTTGTTGTGATCTTTTTTTCGTTTTATATGTTTGTAATGTTCCCTGTGGCACAGGGCTGATTCTAAGGACGGGAGAGGCTTTTAAAAAAAAACAATTTTGTTTAGTGTTACGATTATTACTATAGTTACGGATATCTTGCAATAAATCCCTTTGAAGTGGAATATCACAACACATTGCCGAACAAACTCACATTTAATACCATCATTGTAAATCTTTCCTCTGAAACAACAACAATAATAGTGAAATGCTATAACTACTTCCTACTATAGCACAATTAATATTAAAGTTTAAAAAAGGCAAGAAAAACTGAAACACGATAATTTTCGTGTCACTTTCAATGCTATCATTGACTATACCGTAATCGCTACAAAAGCGAATTCATTGTTCCGATTTGTGAGTGCTGTAATAAGACGCTTTCAATGCAAAGACCTTGGGAGGTAAACACTGGTGATTGTTCAGAAAGCTTGGCAAAATTTCGACCGAGGCCACATATGCCCCAAATGCCAATAAGAACACGTGCAAAGTGTTTTAATAGTCTGGTATTACAATAACAGCGTTTACTGGCTCTAGCTTTAAATAACAGGTAATCTTTTGCTATATTCTGTCTTGAAAACGGTTTTCAGAACATTATACATGTTTGTACAATCTTTGGTGTACTTTCGATTTAGGTAAAAACAGATTCACACTAAAATAAGAATAGATTTTTTTTTCTTTTCCTGCGATCTTACGATTCCGATTTGAAGGTTTTTTAGATAAATAGACTGTTCGTTACGTAGTTATAGGGTTATGTTTTTCGAGTGTATGTATGTATATATGTGCATTTCTTTGACACGCCCTAGAGCCTAAACGGCGTATCGTATTTTTATGTATGTATAGTCGTGAGAATGACACTGTGTACATCAAAATAAAAAAAGAACAAAATTAAGGATTTTTGGAGCCAAAAAGAAAAAGTAATGTTTTTTAAATATGTCGAGTGTGTATGTATCAAAATAAAGACTTTTTGACGGTGATTACGAATGTATATATTTTATATACATACAACTTATACGTTTTATATATGATATTGACGCAATCGGGTTTTATTGTCTTAATATAATTCATTAATTGTTTTTTTTCTGGCACACTAAGAATAATTCCTGTGTTGCGGGGAACTTAATAAACATACATGAAACGGGCACAGAGAACACCCAGACTCAGTAAAACAATTTGTGAATCACACATAGTATAGGATTTGAACCTACAACAATAAGCACAGTAGTAAACGGCTTGGCAACGGCTTAAACCACCATACTATTCATGGAGTGCAGTATTGGGACAGGACATTAAGAAGCAATAGTATTCGTTCAAAAAATATTTGCATTCGGCTACATACTAGAATTTATTTTACAGTGCCGTGTTTTATTAAACTTACGAACAACTCAACCCTTCGAGGAAGTTCTAGAAGATTTAGGACAGGTTCTGAAGATGAGTGGAGCGAAGAGAATGTACACAATAACTGGACAAGAGGTAAAACACTTTCATTGAGACTGAAATTGTAACTAATATTTTTAATTATTATTAAACAGTAGTATTCAGTATGCATAAAAATGGTGTAGACTTAATAGCGGTGATATACTTATACATTAGTCTCGGGCCTTCACCCCACCGGGGTTTGCGGCGGGGGCGGGGCGGTGTGTGGGAATCGAACCGACTAAAACCACACGGTGTGCCACTCTGCGCCTGAGACGAGAGAGATCCGGGAACCGCTTTCTTACGCCATCCGGAGCTTCAAAACACCTGATCTAACGACCTTTTATTTATTATTATCTCCTGTCGATTCGTCCATACAAAGGATGTCTGTCTACCTATTGTTTATTTCTTCTTGTAATATTCAACAATCTATACTAATATTATAAACGCGAAAGTTTGTATGGATGTTTGTTCCAATTCATTCCATTCCATTCCATTCCATTATATTCTTTTCCTGACTTTTTATGGCATAGAAGAGCGAATAACCATTCGAGTTACCTTATGGTAAGTTGAATTCTCCACCCCTCTTCTTCAAAATCATGGGATAGGGAAAGTGTAAAAATTAATAGATATTTCAGACATCTGACACAAAGCCATCTAGCCTCAAACTAAGCAGGGCTTGTACTGTGACGACTAAGTTGATTGGTAGAACGTCTTTGTACTTCTTTTTTGTTATTACATACATCCTATCTATTACTATAAATGTGAATATAAGTGAATTTGGTACGCTTTCACGCGGAAACTACTTAACTGATCATCATGAAACTTTGTACATATATTCCCGGAGGTATTAAAAGTAACTGAGGATATTTTTTATTAAATGCAAGCGAAGCCGCCTGCGAAAGTTAGTACTATATATAGTAAACACTCAAACTACGAAACAAAGAATGGAGCTCACCAACACTGCCGCGCACCGTCCCGGTTTTTTGTGAAACCGAACCACCAACCAAATGATTGATTGATGAACGAATGAATGATTTTAAACGCTTTTCTTTTGATTCTGTTATGTGATGGTTAAGTTACTCTTTGTTAATTATCTGTATTAGGTATATATGTAGTAATAAATTAGTTAATGTTACAGGTCCGAAGTTTTTCTCAACTTCGGAACGAGTTTGCAGATGTGGAGACGTTTTATTTGGGTTCTCTTGTCGTGGCACCTGCTTTGAGCCCCGGACCCAGTGCGCCTTTGCCCATAGAGTCACCCATAAGGAGGTAACTTATCGATATTGATATTATTACCACAGAAAAAGAATCATGTTTTTTGATAATCATATCAAAAATATCAGGTACAATAACATTTTCTTTTCAAGGTAGTTAGATAACAAGTTCTATATAGATGACGTACATTTTTCAATTACAATTGCAAGTAAATGATTGGAAAATTAAGTTAAATGAATTAATTAATTAGAACATTTTAAATTGAAACTAAATAATATTTAATAAATTTTTTGGACATTTTAACACACAACGCCATCTAGTCCTAAACTAAGCAGAACTTGTACTATCGGTACTAGACAACTGATATTAATACATATATACCCTTTTTTTAAAAACATACATATTATACATAGAAAACACCCAAACCCAAACATTTGGTCCGACTCAGGAATCGAACCCGAGACCTCTAGCACAGCAGTCGCATACGCTACCACTGCGCCACCGAGGCAGCAAATGTCCTTCATACGTATCATAATTTTTGCAAATTAAAATTATCTTTACTGTTCTTGTTAAAACTAAAGTGACAAAGGGTTGATCCCAATTATATAAAAAGATAAACTTGTATGTGCTTATATACCTACACAAAGACACACAGCTACTTTAGATGGTTAAAATGAATTTATAATTTCAAGTTGGTGGTTTTATAACACAGCAATTCAAAATTTAAATGTGAAACTAAAGACTTTCTTTAATTACAGATCACGTTCTAGAGGGAATGTAGCAGCACCGCCGATGGCTGAAGACATGCGGGGAAGACGGGCTCGGAGCAAAAGTCGACCTCGAGTCCTTTATGCACCTGAAGGGGAAATTGTTCGTAACTCAGGTATGTAACCTTTGTTTAATTTAGGAAAGTTATTGTTCAGGAAATAAGAATTTAAGTAATCGTAATAAATTCTTTCAACTTCAATTTGAGGATAAGTCGTCTGCGGTTGATTGCGTTGTTGAAAAAAATCGACAACAGCTTTTCTTCTTCGAACTTCGATATCGTTTAAGTCAGATTTAGGTTGAGGAGGTCGGATGGCAGTCGCTCTATGTACAAAATCGAAGTTCTGGTAGTAGTGGACTGAGAAGACCTCAATCTAATGCAGGATAAAGGTCGAAGGAGGTACCTAGTTCAAAAAATTTCTATTAATTATTTTTGTAACTTACAGAAAACCACGTATTTTTTTTAAAAAGGCGTAAGACTTTTGTTGAGTTCTTTTAAACGCTTCGATTTCATCAGCAAATATAACGTTTCATTGTACTAACGACGGTAATAATATTTTTTAATGTTGTGCAGACTACACTCTATTAGAAGTACTTAAAGAAGAACCGATTCGCTTGACGATTCGTGGACTGCGCCGCACTTTCTATCCACCCATACACCACGCGCCTATCGACAACTCCCCACCAGAGAAGAAATTGCAACTCGAATGGGTGTAAGTAAAATGAAATTCAAACGCAATAATATTAAAATCATCAATTATTCATTAATAACCTTGATCTACTACACTTAGACCGATCGTCTAGTGATTATAAAGAAATGCTGAAGGAAAATAGTTTTATTTTACTTAACAAAATATCTACTGAATATTGTACCCGTGAAACTGAGACTTCAAAAACAATTTTAGACCTCGTAAGCACAAACTTGAAGCACCATACTTTTCATCTTGCCATTAAGGACTCATCACTGTCCAACCTAGAAGCAAATCTACTTAGAAGCAGAATACCTAGAAGCAGAATACTTTAAACCAGAATCTAGAACAAAAATAAAATATAGGGCTTTGAATTATAACTTATTATATAAAACGATAGAAAAAGCAGATTGTAGAAATATAGATACAGTGAGCTATACAACATACTAACAGTACTGAAAATAGTAAAATTGAGAAGACAAAGATCTTAAATCCTCCACGCAATGACTGGATAAATAAAAACATCATAAAAGATATAAACGATAGAAACATACTTATACTTACTACTTAGATTCCATATCTACAAAAAAAACACTACCTAATGATGAAAACCTGCAACAAGGTTTTTTTTTAAAAGAAAAAGAGTTACTGTAAACATTCAAAAGGCAAAATAACAATATTATTTAAAGGCTTTCAATGATTGTAAGCATAAACCTATGAAAATATGGGGGCTGATAAATAGTCTGTCACTTAATAAAGTCAAAGAATCTTGCAGCCCATCTATATTAACAACTCTAAACGGCCATATAACGGATCCAAACTAGATATCTGACTGCTTTAATGACTATTTCTCAATAATTGGCGCAATTTTGGCTAGTAATATTCCTGCTACTTTTCACTGCACACAAACATTCACTTCAAAATTTAACCAAATGCACAATAAGTTATCCAAACTATCTTTGGTAAAGAACGAAGAGGTATTTAAAATAATTGAAAATCTTAACACTAATACATCTAAAGGAATAGATGATATTAATAGTAAAACTATAAAATGTGTCAAGAACTTAACTGTCCCAACTCTGTATAAATAATTGCATTGAAATTGCTATTTGCAGACAACCTAAAGATAGCTAAGTCCAATTTTTAAATAAGGAAATAGGGCAGATCCTGGTAATTATCGCCCAATTTCGGTTTTGCCAGTTCTTTCTTAGATATTCGAGAAAATCATTTACACCCGGGGTGCTGATTATAATCTAAAATTATTATTATGCTGATTATTATATTATAAGTATTAAAAGTAGTTTATCGACTTTAAATAATTATTTAAAGTCGATAAACTACTTTTATGTTAAACAATATGGATTCCGACCAAAATCTAATACTTTAACCGCAACGGTTGATCTTATTACGAAGATTAAGTTGCGAATTGACAAAAAGCAAATTGCTCTCGATATATTTATTGACCTTAAAGGCATTTGACACGGTGAGTCACGATAAGCTCTTAAACAAATTGCAGTGTATTGGTATTACTAATAGCGCGTTCAAAATACTAAAATCACATTTAACCAATTGTTACCAAGTTGTGAAACTTGGAGAACATCTCAGTAGTGCAGCTAAAATAACATACGGCGTATCACAGGGTTCTATTCTGGGCCCCCTACTCTTTCTAATTAACTTAAATAACGTACACGAGCTAGACCTTAAGAGCGAAATAGTGTTATATGCTGACGATACTTGTCTCATGTACTATGGTAATTCTATTAACTCAATAATCGATGATGCTCAAAGTGATTTGAATAAGCTTAATATTTGGTTTCAGTATAATCTTTTAACAATTAATGTAAGCAAAACGAACTATATGATATTTGCGCCAAAAATTAAAAAAAACTTGAGAATTATGCGCCCTTAACAATAACAATCAACTCATAAACAAAACTAGTACCGAAAAATATCTGGCACTTACACTAGACAGTCATCTAATGTTTAAAACACATCTGGCAAAACTGAAAAGTGAACTACGCTCTTTAATGGGATCCCTAAGTGGAATTACTAGATGTATGCCAAAACATGTACGATATCAAATTTATAATTAGTAAAGCCATACATTGATTACCTAATTAAAGTATGGGGTACATCAGTTAACTAATCTAAAAATAATTCAAACAGCCCAAAATAAATTGCTCAAAGTTCTTTTTAATTACGATTACCTTTCACCGACCGTTCAGCTGTACAATGAAACACAATTAATGAATATTAAGCAAACATATATGTATATTTAACACATGCATATTAATTCGTAAAATATTATACAAAGATATTCATTCACTAGTAACGTTTTCTAAAAAAACAAATACCCAGAAAAGATCATTGCGACGAGCTAATAATATACAACTTAACTTACCTAGAACAAACTATGGGAAAAAAAATGTACGACGGGGCACAGTAATGTAATAAAATACCAAGTGATATCCGTGAAGCAAAATCATTTAAAACTTTAAAAAAATCACTTAAACACTAAGTTAGGAATTTAAATAGCCAGTAATTAATTGTGATAATTGTAAAATAGATATATGTAAATAAATAAATAAAGGCATAAAGAGATTACAAAGTCATAACATATATGTATAAAAAAACACCACACAAACAAAAATAATTAAATTGATTTTACAAGTTATCATAGTCTCATCTAGTAGAATCTATAAAGGCAGTTTATCACATCTACCGTCGTTTAATTTTGTCAACATCAATTTTATATGTCTATTTTTAATTGTTTACCTATATTTTTATGCTAAGTACGTTCTTTAGAGTGACATTGTAAATTACTAGTAATAGTTTTAAGTTTTCATATAAGCGAATAATATAGTATTCTTTTGAGAAATAAACGTTCTTAAACCGTAATTAGATAGCCTATTTACGCTTAATGTGGCACATTGTGGATCAATAAAGAACGAGGACCAAAACTGATAGATAAAGAAACCATAGATTGATATTTATTTGTTATGGTTTACTTATAGTCGTTAGCGTAACATTATTACTCGGTCTAGATTACATCTGCTAGAATTTAGGCTAATGTTAAACCACTCTTAAGCAACCCACATGTATAAAAGTAGTAAGCTTCTTAGTACACTAGGTTACTACGTAGTTCAGTATATCTTCGGCATATGCGTTGTATGTTTATGTTGCCGCTGTATGTGGAAGTCACTACACGTCTATTAGATTTTAATGAAATAAAATATTAGCTTACGAATATTACGATGTAGAAAAAATTATAAGAGCTCAGTTGGTGCGGTGCCTACTGTTTGAATTTTAAAGTGTATACATACTAAATTAATAATGTTATAAACATAGTAAAAGTATAGAATGAAATACAGCGCAACCAACAAAACTATGGAATCAACGGTCGCTGCGGTATTTTTGTACCAGTACCACTTATAACTTTCAAGAAAAGAGTATACTCCTTATCTTATATAAGAGTGTACTCCTTTTTTAAACGCTGCAACCCACTTTGCTGTTATCGCTTACCTTATCCTCGGGTGTTATAAGCGATTCTTGCTTTCATTGAGGATTTCATGAGTGCGTATGTAATGATATCGATGCGTATCCCACGAATTCTTAACCTAAAATATTTACCATAATTATTTATAAAGCTTTATTAATTTAAACTCCAAATTAAACATGCCTAAATCGTTAGGATACTAATAAATAAAAGAGAAATACAATATCTTCTATTTCATAATAAATTTTCCCATAACATAGTTCTGATATAATTATGTATTACTATTATTTCCCATGATTTAATATTAGATTTGGACCGAGGCTCCGACCGCGTTGGTGTTGGATACTGCAGTAATCATTTTTCGAGTAAATATCAAGAAAATACCCCTTCAACCTAACAAACTTTACCTCTTTCCAATATTAGTATAGATTATTACTGTGATAACATGCCACATCTCATCGTCTCTCTAGTTACCGGTATTACTAGTAATGTTCTAATCCTCACTTTAGTTATGGGTATCGAGGTGCTGACACTCGACGCAACCTATGGGTTTTGCCAACGGGAGAACTTCTCTACTACGTGGCAGCCGTCGCTATTATGTACGACAGGGATGAAGATTCCCAAAGACATTATATTGGCCATACCGAAGACATTCAATGGTAAGTTTGATTTTAGTTTTGCCTTCTCGTTTCTATATGGTGTGTGAATCGAATTAAGTTGCACTATCGTTACCTCCACAGTCTATAATTTATATCTTTTAAAACAGCTAGCAGTAATTTAGTCTTGTGTCTTGGTATTTTTTAAGGTAAGCCTTGGAAAATCAAAAAGCTTACCATAGGCTCCTGGGATAAAAATAAGGAATCGCAAAACATTGCACGTTCAAATAATGATAGAAGTTTCGAACTGTTTGCGTAATTTTGACTTAAATAATTAAAATGCAAATTGTTTTTATGTGCGTATCTTCTAACCTTCTTGAACGAAACTTAGCTCTGAACTGGGTTCAGTAGAAATAAGGTTTAACACCATACAAAAAAAAATCATGAGTCTTGTCAGATAAATCAATTTAAACTTCTACAGAGGTAAAGTATCCCAGTAACATTACATTGGCCAAACTAAACTTAGTTTACTTCCTACGTAACTACCCCCTTTTTAAACCCTTCGGAGTTTCCCAGTAACGTAGTTTAATAAATGTTACTGGGAAACCCCGAACGGTTTTATGATCATTCTTATTCTGAACTTTTACCATCATTCACTTCATAAATGTTAGGATTTGCCTCAAGACACATAAATGTTGAAAGAAATATGTCTCAAGAACATTGTTATTGAATCCTGTAGGTTAGGTTGTGACCTTATTGTTCTCATTTATGCTTATTGTTTATAAGAATTTGTTAATTTTATACAATTTAGATTTCTCAAACAGAATCATAGTTACCATGTTACGGTCCATAATTATATATCACACCTTATAAATATTGACATAATTATAATGGCTCAATTTTGGTCTAGTCTCTGCCTCGTTGATCTAGCGGTTAGCGAATGAGACTGCCGATCAAGAGGACTCAGGTTTGATTCCCGGGCCATAAGTTTTGTTGAATTTTTCTTATGAGAAAATCTTAATGATAGTCAGGAGTATGGAAGCACGCTAGGCCGTCTTTCACAGTTGTCATGATCATCTATGGCAATAGTTATTGGTAAGTCAATATCCTAAAATGTACTGGCAACTAGATGCCAGTCAATCCCTGGAAAACTAATATTCAACTGAAACCGGTTGAATATTAGTAGCCGACCACAAATAATCTAGGGAATTTCAAAGGCTAGGAAGAACAAGTGTAATGACTCAATTTTATGTCTCTGCCAGTATGGAACTGCACCCGTCGCGAGAGTTAGTAGCGAGCGGGCAGCGCGCGGGTCGCGGACGTCGTGCGCAAGCGCACGTGCGCATTTGGAGTACTGACACATTGCAGACTTTGCATGTATTTGGTATGGCTGAATTCGAAACTGGAGTGTCCGCTGTTGCTTTCTCGCAGCTCGTAAGTATATATATTATCAAAAAAACCCTGACTGTACTACGGGCAAAATGTAAATATATATTAAAAGGTGTTTTAATTTTTATAATTTTCATAAACTCTAGCTAAAATTCATCCAATAGTTTAGGTTACAGATCATAACTAAATGTAACAAACAATCACAGTGTACATACATACACTCGAAATATAAGTCTAGCAAACAATATAAGGCTCCTGGTGCAATCGATTAAAAATACTTTGCAGATTATTTTCATATTTTTGTCTATAACTTTTCAGAACAGTGTTTCTTAACAAATTGCTGTAAACATAAGAGGTGTGTAAAAAGTACTTACTTTGCATAAAATTTTTAAGGTAACAAATAAAAATAAGCAGTAATATAACAGATCATCACATAAGTTAGACTCTNTAGAAATAAGGTTTAACACCATACAAAAAAAGAATCATGTGTCTTGTCAGATAAATCAATTTAAACTTCTACAGAGGTAAAATATCCCAGTAACATTACATTGGCCAAACTAAACTTAGTTTACTTCCTACGTAACTACCCCCTTTTTAAACCCTTCGGAGTTTCCCAGTAACGTAGTTTAATAAATGTTACTGGGAAATCCCGAACGGTTTTATGATCATTCTTATTCTGAACTTTTACCATCATTCACTTCATAAATGTTAGGATTTGCCTCAAGACACATAAATGTTGAAAGAAATATGTCTCAAGAACATTGTTATTGAATCCTGTAGGTTAGGTTGTGACCTTATTGTTGTCATTTATGCTTATTGTTTATAAGAATTTGCTAATTTTATACAATTTAGATTTCTCAAACAGAATCATAGTTACCATGTTACGGTCCATAATTATATATCACACCTTATAAATATTGACATAATTATAATGGCTCAATTTTGGTCTAGTCTCTGCCTCGTTGATCTAGCGGTTAGCGAATGAGACTGCCGATCAAGAGGACTCAGGTTTGATTCCCGGGCCATAAGTTTTGTTGAATTTTTCTTATGAGAAAATCTTAATGATAGTCAGGAGTATGGAAGCACGCTAGGCCGTCTTTCACAGTTGTCATGATCATCTATGGCAATAGTTATTGGTAAGTCAATATCCTAAAATGTACTGGCAACTAGATGCCAGTCAATCCCTGGAAAACTAATATTCAACTGAAACCGGTTGAATATTAGTAGCCGACCCCAAATAATCTAGGGAATATTAAAAGCTAGGAAGAACAAGTGTAATGACTCAATTTTATGTTTCTGCCAGTATGGAACTGCACCCGTCGCGAGAGTTAGTAGCGAGCGGGCAGCGCGCGGGTCGCGGACGTCGTGCGCAAGCGCACGTGCGCATTTGGAGTACTGACACATTGCAGACTTTGCATGTATTTGGTATGGCTGAATTCGAAACTGGAGTGTCCGCTGTTGCTTTTTCGCAGCTCGTAAGTATATATATTATCAAAAAACCCTGACTGTACTACGGGCAAAATGTAAATATATATTAAAAGGTGTTTTAATTTTTATAATTTTCACAAACTCTAGCTAAAATTCATCCAATAGTTAAGGTTACAGATCATAACTAAATGTACATACAAATGTAACAAACAATCACAGTGTACATACGTACACTCGAAATACAAGTCTAGCAAACAGTATAAGATTCCTGGCGCATTCGATTAAAAATATTTTGCAGATTATTTTCATATTTTTGTCTATAACTTTTCAGAACAGTGTTTCTTAACAAATTGCTGTAAACATAAGAGGTGTGTAAAAAGTACTTACTTTGCATAACATTTTTAAGGTAACAAATAAAGATGAGCAGTAATATAACAGATCATCACATAAGTTAGACTCTGAACCGAATTTAACTTCTACTATTGCTTAAAACTGCTGCTGCCACTCACATTGGAATCCTGAAATTTATGCCGAAACTATTTTCTTACATTCCCATCATTATAAATTAGACAAAATTCTTCACAATTCTAAACCGACTCACGAGAATTAATAATTGTAATGATTGTGTGTTTTAACAGAATGGCGGTAGCTACGTGTTGGCAGTGGACGCTGGCCGAGAAAGCATACTCTCCGTTTGGCAATGGCAGTGGGGACATTTACTTGGCAAAGTTGCTGTAAGTTGTAATATAGGATAAACGTTCAATGTTCTAATTTAATATTTTAAACTACCTTTGATATAAGTAATTTTTAGTAATGAGGTGGAGAAAACTCAACAATTTTTCATCAAATATAACTTTATTTACTATTTTTAACATAATTAAATATATACGTGAAACAGAACTACACACCCAACATGACGTCTCGTCTGCTACCTTGCAATGATATATATACCATATGAATGACCAAGGTCTTTCCACACATTAAGATATGACGATATGCATCGTTATCGACTCATAGACTTTGACATGACTTACTGTAGGTAACATTATTATATGGTTGGGTGTGTGTGTGTTTTCTAGAAAGTTCGTTTGTTTAAATGTCAATTGAGTTATTATGTATCTCGTTTATTATTATTTGATAGAAGTTAGAATTCATAAAATAGACAAGTTATGTTTGTAACCTTTAAAAGATCCCATATCAAAACTTAACGTTGAAACAATTCGGTCTGGTCCTCGTGGAAGAATGGAAGCAACGACTCGGGCAACCGAACACGGGACATGTCGTTATTGCGTCGGTAAGACCCGTGTTGGGGGTTTGCTTTTAGAGGCATTACGGCACCCTTTCATATCGTGTGATGGGAAAGGGTGTTTTGGATATCATCTATGTCTAATATGATTTTTTTCCTTTAGTATTAGAAAATAATAATAATTTGACATTACACTAAACTGACATATAGCTATTTAGAATTAAATTCAAATGATGAGGACGCCATCAATCTTATAGACACTGTTCTTTCAAGATATATCCATGCAAAATCACGTTCCACCACAAGCCATTAGTTTTACAATCCCATGGCACCTATTTACTCGGAAGAAAAATGTTATTTTTCTCACTACCTTTAGTAATAATCTTATCGAAGTCACGCGAGAAAGTCAGCACGGTACACATTTACGTGTGGCTAAGAAAGCGTATCGCTTAATATGCTTTTTTTGCATTGGGTTTTGTAATGGAGCGTTTCTTTTAGCTCGTGACTAGGGTATTATTAGCGTAATTATCGGAACAACAAGCTAACAAAAGCAAGCTTATATAATTTAAAAGTTCCACTGTGACAATCTTTCAATCTAAATTTTTTAAGATTTATAATCTAAAAATGGGCCTAGTAAGGTTTGTCCAGCATGGATAAGCNGAGCAGTAATATAACAGATCATCACATAAGTTAGACTCTGAACCGAATTTAACTTCTACTATTGCTTAAAACTGCTGCTGCCACTCACATTGGAATCCTGAAATTTATGCCGAAACTATTTTCTTACATTCCCATCATTATAAATTAGACAAAATTCTTCACAATTCTAAACCGACTCACGAGAATTAATAATTGTAATGATTGTGTGTTTTAACAGAATGGCGGTAGCTACGTGTTGGCAGTGGACGCTGGCCGAGAAAGCATACTCTCCGTTTGGCAATGGCAGTGGGGACATTTACTTGGCAAAGTTGCTGTAAGTTGTAATATAGGATAAACGTTCAATGTTCTAATTTAATATTTTAAACTACCTTTGATATAAGTAATTTTTAGTAATGAGGTGGAGAAAACTCAACAATTTTTCATCAAATATAACTTTATTTACTATTTTTAACATAATTAAATATATACGTGAAACAGAACTACACACCCAACATGACGTCTCGTCTGCTACCTTGCAATGATATATATACCATATGAATGACCAAGGTCTTTCCACACATTAAGATATGACGATATGCATCGTTATCGACTCATAGACTTTGACATGACTTACTGTAGGTAACATTATTATATGGTTGGGTGTGTGTGTGTTTTCTAGAAAGTTCGTTTGTTTAAATGTCAATTGAGTTATTATGTATCTCGTTTATTATTATTTGATAGAAGTTAGAATTCATAAAATAGACAAGTTATGTTTGTAACCTTTAAAAGATCCCATATCAAAACTTAACGTTGAAACAATTCGGTCTGGTCCTCGTGGAAGAATGGAAGCAACGACTCGGGCAACCGAACACGGGACATGTCGTTATTGCGTCGGTAAGACCCGTGTTGGGGGTTTGCTTTTAGAGGCATTACGGCACCCTTTCATATCGTGTGATGGGAAAGGGTGTTTTGGATATCATCTATGTCTAATATGATTTTTTTCCTTTAGTATTAGAAAATAATAATAATTTGACATTACACTAAACTGACATATAGCTATTTAGAATTAAATTCAAATGATGAGGACGCCATCAATCTTATAGACACTGTTCTTTCAAGATATATCCATGCAAAATCACGTTCCACCACAAGCCATTAGTTTTACAATCCCATGGCACCTATTTACTCGGAAGAAAAATGTTATTTTTCTCACTACCTTTAGTAATAATCTTATCGAAGTCACGCGAGAAAGTCAGCACGGTACACATTTACGTGTGGCTAAGAAAGCGTATCGCTTAATATGCTTTTTTTGCATTGGGTTTTGTAATGGAGCGTTTCTTTTAGCTCGTGACTAGGGTATTATTAGCGTAATTATCGGAACAACAAGCTAACAAAAGCAAGCTTATATAATTTAAAAGTTCCACTGTGACAATCTTTCAATCTAAATTTTTTAAGATTTATAATCTAAAAATGGGCCTAGTAAGGTTTGTCCAGCATGGATAAGCAGTTTTTGAATTAGACAATAATACCAGCTATGAGTTGTAAATATGGCACCCGCTTTTAAGCAAAACTATCAATTCCTAAGCAATCGCTTTTTTGTTCAATTCAATTCTAATTGGGAGTTAATCGATTATTTAGGAGAAAGCATAGCTATTAACTCCTTTGAATAACAAATTATGCGTAGAGGAATACGTAAATTGCATATTGAATAACTGGTAGCTGAATAAGTATAGGTATTACTTCTCTAAATCTCATCTCATCGCCTGTACTTCTGTAGCCTCGCAATAATAAAAACACTGTTCTTGAAATGACAGACTCTGCAAGAAGAACTAACTGGCGCTGCATTTCATCCACTCGACGACAATCTTCTGATCACACACGGAAAGGGGCACTTAGCGTTCTGGAACAGAAGAAAAGATGGATTTTTCGAACGCACTGATATTATTAAACCGGTATGACTTACATTTTATGTCTGTTTAACAACTCTTTCTTCATATATATAACTAAAACTCTTTAATCGTGTTTGATTATTTGTATACGATAGACTTGCAGATATTCATTTATGTATCCTACGTCACCTATTTATCGCCACAGCCCTTGCCGGTAGCAAAATACAATTAAGAAATGACTACCTTTAAGATAAGAAACTCGATGTTTGCTCAAATCAATTTTTGAGCTAATATCGAATAATAATTATCTATATAATCTTGTTCTTAATTCAGCGAAACGCTCATAACCTGCTACAATACTGATATCTGTACATATTTTTATAGTTTTACTTAAATGCGAATGTTCAAAAAATATTTTGACTTATAATGTCTCTTTTATATAAGAGCCTCTTTATGCTTTATAATATCACAAAGATGACCCTTTTACAGATATATCCCCTTTTATTTCAATTTTTTGCTTGCGGAAATACCCTCATATATTACTATAAAATGTTCCCGTTACTGCCTTCCAGCAGCGCACACGCTCCCGCACAGCCTCCGCGCCACCACCCGACAGATATATCCCCTATCGAGAACCCATACTACAATACGGAAAAGTTATAATGACCCCTTAATTTCTTTTAGCCTTCTCGTACACACGTTACGGCATTACAATTTGAGCAAGACGGGGATGTCGTGACTGCTGATAGTGATGGCTTCATCACAATCTACAGCGTGGATAGCGACGGCGCTTACTTCGTGCGAATGGAGTTTGAGGTACAAGAATTTTAAACCTTTAAGGTCATTTTACCTCGATAATATTTTCTAAGCTCGCTAATATTTTTTTGTGATCATAGGCCCACATCAAAGGAATAAGCTCTTTAGTGATGCTCTCAGAAGGTACTCTTATCTCCGGGGGTGAAAAGGATAGAAAAATAGCAGCATGGGATTCCTTGCAAAATTACAAAAGGATTACAGAAACAAAGGTTTGTGTAGTAGATCTTGAAATATGCACACTCGTTTACCGAACGCCCATATATAAATGTGAATGTGTGTTAATTTCCGAACTGCATCCTGATTTCTACAGGTGTTGAAAAGAATTGATTTTACAGGTATTCATAAAAAGGTATTTTGTTTAAGTGGACTTGACAAGGCTTTTAAGCATCAATAAATCTATGTATTAGATTCAGTCATATACACATTCGTTCATTCAATGAATGAACGTGTATGTATTTGTGTATATATTTAAAATAAAGTTAAAATGAATTTTTGATATCTCTCTATTTTTACAATATTTTAGTTATCTTACGTTATCGTAAAATAAGTTTCATTTTTCCTTTAACTTCATAATATTTTACTTTTTTTCCAGCTACCTGAGACTGCCGGTGGGGTACGAAGCATTTATCCTCAGAGGCCAGGCAGAAACGATGGCAATATTTATGTAGGAACAACTAGGAACAACATCATGGAAGGATCCCTTCAGAGAAGATTTAATCAGGTAACTTCAATTCTATTTTTTTTTTAATCCTCATATTTTTACTTTTTTAATAAATTGCTATGTGTGTGTGTGTTGTAGGTGTTGTTTGGACATCATAAACAACTAATGGGACTAGCAGTTCACCCTGACGATGAAATGTTCGCAACAGCAGGACATGACAAAAACATTGCTTTATGGAAGGGCCACAAAATGATGTTTGCTACGCAGGTAAAGTTTACAATACTCTTTTTAACGCATTTATAATAACGGTGATATTAAAAACTGATTGTTTGATTATTGTCTGGGATTATACTGTGAAAGAAACGGCGCCTTTTGAAATCACTAACATTTTTAATAGACTACAAATGAAACGATATAAAATCAAAACATATCGATATATATAAAAAATTATACTGTGTGTGTCAGGAGAGACACACAGAAAGTAACACCGATGTCTGTCCTGATTTCACGGCTAAACCGCTGCACTAATTTTAATCAAATTTGGCATAAAGATATTTTGATTCTTGAGGACATAGGCCGCGATAACTGACAGACTAACGGGCGAAGCCCAGGGTAATCTAGTTGAACACAGATATTTAGTTCAGTTCAAAACTTGTTACCTTATTTTTTTCAAAATTTAAATGGGACTTGAATTTTCTATAACATCTCACTATGGTCATTCTCTGACTTTACCATGTGACGTGTACTTTAAGCTAGTCATATTTATTTAACAACATATTTGCTCACTTAAATGTACATTACCCAAGTGATGTTTCTCTACCAATATGTTTTTGTAGTAAACTACCATATAAAAAACGTACCAAATTTCAAATTAGTTAAGCAACAATATGAAGTGTAAACTGCAAAATTTTCCATAACTGTGACCGACTCTTTCTTTCAGGTTGGGTATGAATGCGTCTCTTTAGCTTGGCATCCCAACGGAGGAGCTCTAGCGGCCGGTAGTACTGAAGGCCACCTGGTCGTGTTGAATGCTGATGCTGGGACCCATGTAGCAACTCTCAGAGTCTGCGGTTCCCCGCTCACCTCTTTGGCGTATAATTCTGGTAAGAAATCTTTTTTCAGTTAGCAAGCTTGCGGTGAGATGTCAGTTAATAAGGTGATATAACGGGTAGCTTAACCACAATAATTTATTACCATTAATTGTGAGCTTAAGAATGTCGCTTATTTAAGCAGTCATATGTTTAAAAAGTCTTCTTTTACAGACTCGTTTAAATATTTCATTACAAGTCCGTTATATTTTACTTTTTAAACAAACATCAAATAGTTAAGCCTCTCGTGTAAGACACAAGGACATGCGATAACCAAAATCGGACTGCTAAAACTGCGAGTACAATCTAATTTAAAAAACCTAATTCTTTGTTTTGTTTCAAACCATACGATGTTATGTATTTTATTTTTATTTCCCAGCCGGAGACACATTGGCTATAGCCTCGCAAAATGGAAGTATTTACTTATTCCGCGTTTCGCGAGATGGGTTCTCTTACAAAAAGTCGAACAAAATTCGAGGTGCTCAGCCCCTCACGCAGCTCGACTGGAGTCTTGACGGCAATTATCTGCAAACTGTTACTGCTGATTACGATTTGGCATTTTGTAAGTTTGCTTTATGTCACTGACTTACATTCTTAGAATAATATTTTATCTCAATGTAATCGCTATTTGTTTTGTTTTTGTTAATGCCAATTTCTACAATCACTACAAAAATTTTTCGTCATGTCTATATATTTTCTTTTCACAAGTATTGTATTTTAACATTGTAATAACTATTTTTATTTTAGCATTTTTTTCTTGTGAGTTTCTTTAAGCTATATATTTATTATTGCTTGTATTTCCAGGGGATATCAAATCACTGTCTCCTGAAAAAAGTCCGATAGCAATGAAAGACACGAAATGGTCTACATACAATTCAACAGTTGGATTCCTTGTGTCAGGTAAGTTTGTAAATTTACCTGAATCATAATTGGACCACATAATGCCATTTGATCTCATCGATATAATAGTATAATTTTTAGACGAAAGTTATAACGTTTTTCTCCTCTTTTTTAAGTATATAAAGGTAAATATGTTTCTTTAGGAATTGTGTCGACTTCTGTGTAAATAAATGTCCCGATTCTTAGTGACCTGTCCAATAAGTGAAGACCTAATCTTGGTTTCTTCGAGTTACTCGGACTCAGTCCGATTTTCCAGCCGATTCTGGTTGATATTTTCACTACTGCGTACTAGTGTCTAAAAGTATGTACAACTTTTAAACTGTTATCTTTTGTTAGATGGAGTGATGTGTTGAGTGTCCGACAATATTAATCTCATCATAAACATGTTTACAGGTATCTGGAATAATCGCTTCTACCCTATGACGACACTGATTTCAACTGCAAGTCGGTCCACTGCCCATGATCTCCTTGCCAGTGGTGATACGGATGGATATTTGAGACTGTTTAGGTAGATTTTACATTATCTACTTATTTTTTATTTTACGAATCGAGATACTTCAATTTATGAAGAAACGTAGATCGTTTTTATAAATGTAGATGTATATCTGTGTATCACTCAATAAATATTATCATACTCGTAATGTTGGAGATTACATAACATACAAGTTAACTAGTGAGACCTGGTAACAAATTAAATCAGACCTCATCGATGAATGCAGAATTAAAAACTAACTATTCTTTTAGGTACCCATGCGCCAGTCCCAAAGCGGAATATAATGAAATGAAAGTATACAGCGGGGCCGTATACAGCGCTCGCTTTCTATTCAACGACCGCTGCCTGATCAGCTCGGGTGGAGCCGACGCCGCGCTGATGCTGTGGGAGCTGGTGGACGACTAGCGGCTGCCGGCGCAGACAGCGCGGCCACCCGCCGTCGTGCTGGCGCCGCCCACACCGTCTCCGCCGCCCCAAGCGCACCCCACTTTCAAAGTCATTTTTGACATCGATGAACTCGATTGAGTCAATTACGAAGTCATTAGAGGGGTTCTCGACTTCAATTTATCGCTAATCAAAGTTTTCACAGATCATGACAAAGTATTCGCGATGACGGATTACTTCAAATACGTACACTGTTTGAGATACTCGATTCGAATCTTAAATGATATGACGTTATATTACTACATGGATTACTGAAGTCTATGGAAGATAATAACTTTTTAATTTGTAGATTTATATGACACACTGCCATTTTAAAATTGCATAACGTATTATGTATGTTACGTGTTAATGCATAGATTCAAATCACACAATTTATTGGAAAATATTTATTTAAGATGAAAATGTATAGGTACTTAAAAAGGAATGAAGGATTTGATACATTTGGTTACCTCTTGGTGCTGGTAATTTAAGGAATTGGAAACATACTTATTCATATCTATACAAAATAAAATCTCACGTTAAAACACTATTCCTCTTTGGACATTCTATCACAGTATGTATAAGAAATCTTTAACGACAATCTTTAAAAAGTTGGGCACACGAATAATATATTCATTTAGATTAAAGTGTAACAAACTAAAATAAGTGATTTGAGGACTTCCGAAATGTGGCTGGCCACTAAACTAGTTACTAAAATGTTTTTAAGTACACAAACTTTATGTAGTAAATAAACATTATGTATACAAAAACAAAAACTTGCTTTGCTAGTCTATTTAATTGTTTTTATCTAATATTTCATATATCAAAATTTTATGATTAGGTACAAGATAATTATGTCAAAAAAATACTATTGTAGAATTTGTTTAAACTTTATCTTCGAAGCAAAATTAATCACACTCCACAACACACTGGCTTAAATCACCATAAATGGTAGTAGCATTTTTCATAAACAATAAATAATAATGGAATACAAACTTTCACGACTAGTAGGTATTCAAATGTATAAAGGATGCCTATATAAGGTTTTTCTCACGTGTGTATTTCGAAATAGCAGCGGCTAACACTCCTTGAAAAGGTAAAAAGTCGTCGGGCAGTTCCGTAAATACATATATGACTAAAACGGTTTATCCTTTCCTAAAAATTGAAAATCATATCACCAGTTTACTACTTATATTATGTAGGTATATACAAATTATGATGATTTAACTTATTAACTAGTTATATTAATAGTCTATTTAAAAATATGTATATTATTTTTAACATTATTTTAACTTTTATGCAAATAAGATTTTTTGGTTTAAATATAAATACACTTTCAATTACGTAATAACGACGTCTACATTAAGTATATTAATGTAATGGAACTTTCGCTACAAATGATTTGTTTTTATATACATAATAATTGATAAATTAATAAAATTATAACAGTTCATTTTGTTTTATTATACCTTCTATTTTTATTCAATTGTTTGTAAATTAAAATACTTATTTGCAAAATCTGTGTAGGACATGAAATTGGCGTCTATGTAGAGCATACGAAAAAAAGATGTTATAGGTCAAATAATTGTGTTTTCTTTCAAAATTGCTTTTACGTCTTTAGATAACTGACTCCCATCAAATATAAATGTAAATGATTTCTATCTCAAGTAAGTTCAAATTTGCCTCTATGCTGGATGAAAGAAGACCGCTTTAAAAAAAATGGGGAAAATCGACAGCATTTAATTTCCTTAAGCAAAAACTAACTGGTAAGACCGATATAGATGGCGCTCCTTGGAGAGACCTTCGTTCAGCAATGGACAGCGATATTCTAGGTTGATATAAAAACTAACGAAAATTTGTAACGTATAATCTAATTAGTTTTTTATTAAAAATATATATTTTGGCATAATTTATATCTAAAAAGTCTACTGAGCTTTTTGGAATTCTTTTAATTTTTTTCATCAGAAGGTAATAATATTTTTTCCCGAAAGACTCGGTTCTGGAACTTAGTTTTGTTATCTGTAATATCACAATTTGCAATGTGAACTTGTCAATGTCAACTTTGTCAATTGTAGTAGTCAGGTTAATTGTCAAGAAAATATTACAGTCTTACGTAGATAAATTGTTAATTATTAATACAGAAGCAATGACTAAGCCTCGTCCATGTGGTTGCAAGGGTTGTCGAACATGTTTGATTTGTGAAACGCAATTTGGAGCCGACAATTTTAAGCTAAAATTGGAATTAGACAAAAGCAAAGGATATGTTTACTGCCCATTATGCAAAAAGGCTTGGCCAGGTTGGGATGTAGATTCCTACAAGGTACATCCTAATCACTCGGGAACTGCTATAGACTATCCAGGTGTATACATCCAGTTAGATTTTATATCAGAAAATGAGGAAGCAGAACTCATGAAGAATATTGATGAAATGCCTTGGGATACGTCACAAAGTGGCCGAAGGAAGCAAAACTTCGGTCCAAAGACTAATTTTAAAAAGAAAAAAATTGTTCTCGGACAATTTAATGGATTTCCCGAATTCTCAAAATATTTACAAAGGAGGTTTGAAACGGTTGAATGTTTAAACAATTATGAAGTTATAGAACAATGTTCTTTAGAATATGACCCAAGTAAAGGAGCGTCAATAGACCCTCACATTGATGATTGTTGGATTTGGGGTGAAAGAATTGTTACAGTTAATTGTTTAAGCGATTCTGTTCTTACAATGATACCATACAAGGGTGATGTAAAGAAATATAATCTGGAGAGTGCTGAGGAATTTAAAGCAATTGTCAGTGAAGATGGAGAGTTTATTGGGAACAGTGCTCTGAAGTGAAATATCAGTGCTGGATACAAGTAGACCACTTATTGATAAAGATGTGATAGTTAGAATACCAATGCCAAGGTAAAGATATTATACTGTATATGATTATTACTAAAACTTTCTGCACATTTTTAAAATATATTTAGGGTTAATCTCAAGTTTATCAGGGTTTTTAATTTTTTTTGTATCAGGTTAAGAAAATGGCTTATCCATTTCTTTTACCCACTTAGGTCATATTGTAAATTTACTGTAAACTTATTCTGTTTTATTCAAAATAAATGAATAGGTTATACTGTTTTAAAAGTATAATATGTTAATTTAATGGCATTACCCACATACCTGAAGCCGACAACAGGAGAAAACCTACAAATCATAACTGATATACTTACTACTGAGTGAAGACCTCACACATCGATTAAATTATAGTTGTTAAACTGACCGATAGCTAATCTCCTATAAATCTGTTTTCAGGAGGTCGTTATTAGTACTTTATGGAGAGCCCCGTTACCACTGGGAACATTGTGTCCTCAGAGAAGACATACTATCACGAAGAGTATGCATAGCATACAGAGAGTTCACACCTCCTTATTTACCCAATGGCAAGCATCAAGAAATTGGTGATATAATTAGGAGTGAAGCTAAGACATTTTGGAACCATAAGGATAGGTTTGAGAGAGGAATAAAAAGTTAATTTATTTTGGTTCGAACTTTTGCTCACCACCATCAAATATAACGTTATCATCACAAAAAGTAGCTATATTCATTTCTAAGATCCAATTTATTTCTGTACTTTGTGTTTTATTTTTTTTTAAAGATAACTCCCTCATTACGAATACACATCCTGTGTTGCTCAAAGTCAGACACAGTACACCAATTTAATCACACAAAGTGTTATCCCATGTAAGATTTGAACCCACAACACTTGGCCTATTAGAAAGCAGTGTAGCAACTGCTTAAACCTCTAGGGCAATCATGCCTGTCAAATTGATCCAATATACTGGAATTGATCAAAATCAGTTGAACAGTTTAGCTGTGAGTGAGAGTATCAGACAAAGTTACTTTAGAATTTATAACATTAGTATTGGCTGTTAATATGCAATTGAAACCTGATTTATCTTTTACCCTCAAGTCACTGTTATTGCTGATTTTAAAAGCTAAACCAAAATAAAGCTTATACTTAAACATGAGGAGATACGTATACTCGTTTGCCCTATTCTATGAAACAAAAAAATAAAATGCAAAATCGGATTTAATTAATGGTTTGCGTATTTTGCGAACGACGACATAAGGAATTTATTAAGGCACTAGTCTGTTCTTAGTTGTTAGTAGTTAGCCCGAAACCTGATAAGACTAAAAAGGGACAATCTCCGGAAGATCATAGGCATCCTGACAGGGCATTGTCCCCTAAACAAGCACCTATTCACTATAGGCGCAACAGACAGCCCCTGTGCACGGGATGCATGGAGGCAGAATAAACACCGCAATACGTTCTCACAGAATGTAGAAGTGTGACGGATCAACGGGCGGACATCCTCCAATCAATGACCATCATGTAGTGACCTGAAAAGGGTGCTGAGCTTCTGGGATGATCTAGAATGGTTGGAGTAGTAAGATGACAAACTCACGTACATTAGCCCAATCAAGAGGCTAGGTACGGAAATGACCCGGTAAAACAAACAAAGTAGTGACGTCATACAAAATTGTATTGAAGCCTTTTTTTAGTAAAAACACTTGTCAGTCATACCTAACTTGGGTGAAAGGGTTCCACTGTAGTTAGTTGCTTAATTTACCATCATTTCTAATAAAACTGATATCTTGCAAGGGAGAGAATTGTGAGAAAGCGTTTCCCGTTCAAAAAAACTTATCGTAAGAATACAATAACAAGATATGGCACACCTTTTTTCATAATCTTAGATTTATAATTAACATTACTTTAGGCCCGCGGCTCCGCCCGGGTATATTTCGGTTATTGCGGCAAATAGTAGGCTTTGTGTTATTCTGATATCCAAATCCGTTAGTAGTTTTTACGTGAAAGAGTAACAAACATCCATACTTACAAACTTTCGTGTTTATAAGATTAGTAGGATATTTTCAGTAATAAAGTGAAACAAAAAAAATTAGGTATTATTTTATTTACAAATATATTTACAGGAAAATATAAATACATATATATGTAGAAATATGGATCTTCCTGTACCTAAATAATATTATCACGGATATCATGTGATTAAACGTTCATTATTTATTATCAGGTAATAAAATAAACACAACTAAAACACAGAGACTTGATTATCAAATCACTCGATTCTTTGCCCTTTTTACTTTTACTTTTTGGCAGTTCATGTACCGAAGCGTCTTAGTTACTGATCCGATTTTGATGAATGAGGTGTCAATAGATTCGTTATAATGCCCTGGGTAACATGGGTAATATAAATTTAATAAAAATTTTAACGTAGTCGGGATAAAGTTCACAAATAAAATAATATACTGAATATTATGAATATGCATAAAAATTTACATTGTCACTTAAGCTAAACTAGTAGCTTGGGGAGTAATATATACGTGATCAGGCTGTTCCTTCTTGTGCTCTTCCTCAGTCTGGCGAGCCATGATCATTTGTTCCTTGATTTTCCATACCATCATTGCCTTCTCGCTCTTCATCTTTCGGATGCTGCGGGCCAGGAGCAGAGCGAATATGATTCCCAGTAACTGAAAAATAAACGTATCAAATTGAAATGTGGGTTTAGTGGATATCTCTACAGCTAAGATACTTTACTAGCGCCAATTTTTCTAAAGAATTAACTTTAAAGAAATGCTTATATTTATACATAAGCATATGTTCTCAAGATCATCCGGACCCTTGATCTTATTGCTCTAATATAAATAAACTCTAAAAATAGTACACTGAGATATTTTTTATTTATTTTATTATCAAAAGACAACTCCCGCATTAGAAATATTCATGCTGTGTCGCGAGGGACCTTACCAACATAGATGAAACGGACACAAAGAGCACCCAGACTTAGAGCAACAATTTGTGATTCACTTAATGTGTTGTCCTATTTGTAACTCACAACACTTGGCGCAGTTGAAAGCGGCATTTCAACCGCTTAAACCGCTAGGCCAACCGTGCAGTCGAAACTTATGATTTAAGTTTCACGTGCTGACGTGCCCATGGGCAGCAGTTAGTGACAACCGCAGATTACCAAGTATTTTACTTACTCGTATGCTAACTATACCATTAAAATTTAAGCCAGACGATTAAATTTTAATTAGTAAGTAGACAGTAGCAATCTAGGTGTTGTTGAATTATTCGTGCTGAAGTGCCCAGTCCAAAATAATTACCTATTGTCAGTTATGTATATAATATGTATCTACTGCTTTATGAATTACGGCATGACGTACATACTTTAGTAATAAACAAGTTAGTCCCTTTGTCCATTTTAGTCTTATTCCATTATTACGTTTTGCATTGAATTAACACAGCATACAATAGGTATATTATTTGTTTTACTTTTTAAATAGCGCCTTAGAAATAAAAAAAAATGGGATTGGGCGCCTGCTCATTTAGGCGTATCGCCTGATGGTAAGCGATTACCATCTCCCATGGATACCCACAACATCAGAGGCGTCACAAGTGAATTGCCAGCCTTTGGAGATGGGAGCGCAAGCGCTGTTTCGGACCGGTTTTCAATGTGGCCGTGGTATCACTCCGGCCAAGCCGGCCCAGGCATGTCGAAGTGTGGCTCTCCCATAGTTTTTAGCCGACTTCGGCTAATCAGAAAATGGGGTTGTAGTTTTGGCAGTTTATGTATCTTTTTATCAGCCACGTAGCACCTACGGAACAGTTCAGTTATACTGAATGAGGATTAAATCGATATTTACGAAATTTATCAAAAGTTTTTTCGTAATCGGGTTTTAGTTTAGTAAACTTTTTGTTGTAGTTATGTGTGAGTTTGAAATAAATACCTATGTATTTAACACCCGAAACAAGGTAATTAGAACATACCTGATATCATTAAGATATGAGCATACACAAATAAACAGAAGTAGGTCAACTCGGCCTCGTTTGCAGTAACATAAATTTTGGGTAAACTCCGTACAACGACTGATAATGGGAAAAAACATGACCCTCTAATGAAACAAAACGGCGTAAATATAAAATCTTTGAGATAATTTAAGGTAAATGGAACAACCCTTGTTTTGGGCTTTTCTATAAAAATTGTTTTCCTTCTGCCGTTTTAATTATCTTTTTGTTGTAGGTATATAGTCTTAGCAGTTAAATCAAGCTTAAAACGATATTATACAGGAACAGCTACAGAGCTCGATTACATTTTCTCGATTCGGAGGTCACGTTAAGCAGTCGGTCCTGGTTGTTACAGTCGTGAAGCCAGCAGTAGTTGGAGGCCTTCGGGCGGCTTAAAAACATCCAACGGCTTCTTGGCAGTCCCCAACCCGCACTTGGCCAGCGTAGGGACGTAAACCCTCTCCTGAGAGGAGACCCGAGCCCAGCCGTGGGACATTATGGGTTGTTGTTTTTGTTTTGTTTGTTTTTGAAGGAATACCAAGCCTCGGAACATCAATTTATGGATCATATAAAGTGTTAATTCATGTGGATATAAAACTCGCAACACTCGTCGCAGTAAATACTGGCAAGACGCTCGCTTAATCCACTACGTCATCCATGTAGCATTGTGTTTGAAACACAAGAATCAACTTATAGTCGTTTACTATGTGGTTATTAAAAAAACTTACGTTAATAAACATCACCGACACTCCAAGAACGCCGATGACTATGGCATTCTGTACCATCACGTTAGCCAACGCTCGTTTGCATCCTGTAGACCACATTCGTGAACAGAACTGTTCGTTTTGGTTTAAGCAGCAACTGGCCGGTAAGATGATGGAGATTAGATCGCCATTGACGAGCTTGGACGCCACCACGGTAGACCTGTTGTTCGGGAACTCTACACCAATGTAATCAGTGTAATCGTTGCTTCCACAGCATCCGAGCTAGAAGAAGAAAATAAATCAATGAATCGTAGTTTATGGTAACTTAAAATTGAACGTAAGTTCAGAATGATACTTCAGCATGTTCCGGATTTCCAGCCTAGTACTAGATGATAAAATTTTATGCAAGGATTGAAGAAAACGATGGTATAAAGTCGACAACTTAATAATTGTACACCTTTCATCTGTGGCATGAAAATCATCATCTTTTCTTGAAAATATTTTCAAATTAAAGTTTCGTCCCATCAGTTTATTTTCAATTCTCAATATCAAAATTTATTTTCGAGACGCATTACTATGCTTTTGAAAAGGACATAGCCTACCTAGGATTCATGTAATGAACAAAGTTGCTTTCAAACTTCTAGTTTTAATATATCAGACTGTAATTCAGACAGTCAATCAGTCGAAGTCCATCAGTTTCTTCTTTACCTATTGATATACNTGATATATATTTACAGATTCACATTACGTCTACGGGGATGGTTATCAAAGAGCGAAATAAGCTTATTAATAATTATTTGCTTACACTGCTTTGTAGATAATCAACTTCAGCCTGCACTTCAGGGTCATCCATGTTCCAGACAGGAATATTAAAGCTATTGATCAGTGTTTCCCCGTCCATTGTGAATGCCATACATACGATCACTAGTTTAAAGATGAACACCAAAGACAGGATCACAGCATACTGAAAAGATCGAATATTTTTAATAAAGAAGTAATTGTTCTTAGGATTAATCAATCAATACGATGGCGCTAGATTTGATAAACAAGGTAGCTGAGGGTTAGTTGGGAAATTATTTCTTATTTTTTTAATTATCATTAGAATAACAAGGCTATCTTGTGGCATTTTACATACTCACGACGTCAGGCTCGCTTCAGAATGGGCCTCGGACTAATTTACATATGACTAGATGAGCCCCGTGGTGTAACTTCACCCCTAGGTAACGCCACGGGTCGTATAAATTAGCTACACAAATAGATTTTTTTTTTTACCTAATTGTGAATCTTAACCAATCTCGAATCCTCAGGAATAGACCCAAAAAAATCTTTAAAATCGGTTCAGTTGTTTACGAGGAGTTTAGTCACATACACGCGCACAGAAAATTTATATATATATGTATATTTTTTTTAATCCCGCATTAGGAAT
>PKRV01000053.1:1190749-1217416 GCA_003709505.1 Hyphantria cunea | reverse complement strand
ATATATATATATAGAAGAAAATCAGTCACAATAATGTATAGAAGTAAGTAAGTATAGAAGAAAAAATTCAATTGCCATATTTGCTGCTTTTTAAAAATTAATTTGTCTTATTTATTTCAATGGACTTAGCAGCTGTACACAGGAATATTGTTATGTGTTTTTACATATGTTAGTGTAAGTTTTTATGAATACAAAATAAAACATAATTTAAAAATGTTGTGGAGAATAATACTTACAATGTTGACCATGCAGGTGCTCCTCTTTAGACTTCCGAAGAAACCAAACACGGAGACAATTAATAAAGCCAGACCCACGAACACGCAAAGTGCTGATGGAGTGACGTAGCTACCCACTCTGTGCTCGTAGAAGAATGTGAAGCTATGATAGTGAGCGTACACGCTGTTGCCGAGTATGATCATCAGCAGACCTATTGCCTGTAATCATAACTCGAGGTTAATATCAACTATCTTGTCAATAGATTAAAGGTATCTTAAGGCGTAATGTACTTGTTCAAAACTATTAATAAATACATATTATTTAAATTTAACTCACTGACAAAAAGTGACGTACTGTAGGAAAATGCCCCTTAAATCACTATGGTACAGTTTCTGTTCCTTAAATAATGATAATAATAACAAATTAGATCGTAAAATTAGAACTTAACACGTTGTTTTTGTTCGTCGTTAAAATAAAAAAAGCAGAAAATTCGATCATAATAAATTGTGTCTGCCTCAACGCTACGTGGAGGGCATGATGACTAATTTTGGTGAAATGTTTTATGATGTTCGGAATCGGTATCTCTTATTGTCAAAAACAAACGATTCCCATAAAAAAGGAAGTTTTAGAATAAAAAAATGCGATTTTAAGTTAAAAATTCACGCCTAAACGCTCAGTGGTATATGCTTCTCTGCTTATGACATCACGTCGCAGAGGTGACGTCACTATTTTTAACCAATGCCAACTTAATCACTTAAAAATTGTAAAGTAATCGTCCATTATATCCAAACAAAATGACGTGTTAAGAAATGTGACGTAACTCGCTCTGATTGATGTTCAAAATGGCGGATTGCTATATTTTTTAGTTTTATATTTAATAATAAACTATTAATCTCGCTCTTAATATGAGAATAAATACGATTTTTATACCCCATTTTATCAGATAAATACATAATTTTAGTGGTTTTTGGTTATTGTCATCATGCCTATTATTATTGGATTCATTGTATTCATAGTTAAATACCCAGTTAAGAGTTACACCTGCTATCTCTAAGAATTAATATGTAATAGAACTTACATTACATATATATTTAGAATATAAAGATCAGAAACGGCTGTTAGATTATAATGGTGTACTAATACAACCTTCAACTGCAACTGCCACTAATCTGTTTGAAGTTGTGATGACAATGAATAGTATCAAATTACTATAAAATCATCAATCTATTGTAGATAGCCAGGGATTGATGACTTTTATATTTTTGTGTAGGCAACGTATGATTGTCGTTCTTTCCAAGAAGTCCAAGGAGGACTACCTCCACCAGAGTTTTTGATTGAAATTTAAGAGCATTATTTGCATTTACATTTATTTGTATATGAAATAAATTAGTCTATATTAAATGTATAGTTGTAATATATCCACAATTGCATATTTTACAGCGTAACATTAATAAATTAATGAATATTTCGTTTTCGTTACCTAGACTGTGTTTTGACGTGCTTTCGTTATCACAAGTGCTTTTACGATATGTAAAGATAACGAAGTTAAACGCTAAGTGTTTGAGGTCGACAGAACTAAATAAGTACTTAATATAGATCTTTTAATTAGACTGTGTTCATGTAATATTATTAAACTGTCTCCTTTGGTCCAAATTTCAATTTGCCTCAATATTTTCATTTGTCTTACATTCTTACCGCAAAGGCTTTAAGGGAAGTTTTCGACAAATGCCTTTGACGACCAGATGGCGTCGCAGTTTGTGTAACGGTCTACTACGCGAAATATCGCGGATTTGAACCCCGCTCAAATAAAAATAAAAACCAATAAAAAGCATATACATTTGTAATGAAGACATGCAACAGAGAAATTCGACATAGCTCAAATAATAAGCATATTGAAGTTTGGTCTGGCGTAAACTGATTATGTCTGGTGATAAAGCGATAGCTGTTGACAGAGGAAGGTCCTAGAGGGGAGAATACAGATAACCAGATGGTCAGATGACATGACACATGAAGGAGATATAACTAGGCGACTGAGTGTGAAAGACCGAGAACCGTGCTCCATAGTGTAAGTTAAGGAACGCCTATAGCTAATTTATAAAATAGTCCTAAATATATCTCCATTAGTTTTTGATTTTTTTTTTTTACATTTCGTAGCTAGCAATTTGGTCATTGGTGAAATATTTTATTGGAAAATAACGGGTAACCTGCTAATATTCAAGCGTTGGTGTATCGCAAGGAATCGTTTTATCTCCCTTACTTTTTTGAGTGCATTAAGCCAATCTCTAATCTATATTGCTCGTTCTGTAATCCATAGGTACGAAGGTATATTATCATCATTACAATCTTCTATNTCTATGGAGCGGGATTAAACATCGTAAAACACAAGTCATCCTTGTGCCGGCTTCATAATATCAAAACCTGTGTTGACAAGTAATACTCCATTGTTACTACTTTAAATCGCCCTAGAAAGGAGCTGGCTGGAAGGATTGTTATAGGACTTATATCTAGTTTTCCTTCTCTTTGCATTGATGTTATCCTATGTCGTTTGCTCGCTTGGTCAGCTCTTACCGCATCCACTGGATGAATGTGGTAACACTGCATTCTTAATTCGTTGTACAAAACCTAAAAGTTCTGAATTATTCCTAAACTCCTCCATATTACTTGCGAAGTTGACCGAGGTTAGCCGAATACGATAGTGTGGAGGGGCACTACGATTTACTTCGTACAACCTCGTCTCCCCTCGGGCAACTTACATTTGTTTTCGGTTTCTGCGCCCAAAAGGATTCGAAGTTACGCGAATGTGTTCTTCGCGAAGTTCAACGGGTATATAGTGTCGTACTTCGGATTACGGTTAACTTTTCCAAATACTTCGTTGAGTAACTTCGCGAGTAGTCTGGAGTCTGGATAAGATAGATTTATCTAGGCTTCTATACACTTCACTAATAAACTATGTCATGCCGCTTGAATATGGCGAAGAATTTTGAAGTTTTCGAACTTATGTAACCTTCTGTATAATTATCAATAGTAACAATCACAACATTAGCTACTGATTTAACATTCATTACCAATTGGGACTTGAAATGCTCTCTAACAATACTCAAAGACCTAAAAGTAAATGATTAACCAAAACAAGTTTATCTTTGGTTGGTCTAATTTCAAGGAACGATAACGGATTGATAAAATTTATTTCCTTGTTATTTGTAGATAGAAAGTAAGGTTTTTATACTTTTAATTTTCTTCTGGAGACTTCGAATTATCTTGTTTATGGTATAGATGAATATGATATTAATGGCTAGAGTTACCTTCGGACACAGTCATTCATCTTAAGAGACATTGCCGCCCTTCGATTTCACCCTTTTCTCTCCGACAGATTCATAGAAGGTCTATGGACTCGAGTAACCTTACTTATCCGGTTATTCCTTACATTTATTCTAAATATTTTTGTGTTGCTTTGAATTAATAGATTTTCCATTGTTTCAGGGAACAGTGTTAGGGGCGTTGGACATGGTACTTTTCATGATTCTGCGCGTTTACTGAAGCTCTCTACGCTTACTAAAGGGCGCTAGAGTAATGATTACACACGCTTCAGGGGCTAGAGATGCTTATGGCAGAAACCTTAGAAATTGTATTCTTCTATCAAATCTATTATTAATGTTTTGTGTCTATTTTATTAGAATTCGTCACGAAATACCCTTTAAAAAGAGCATGGTTTATATTAACTTGCTTTATACATAAAACATGAAAAAAGATCATGTTTTATGTATAAAGCAAGTAAATACAGATAAGACACAGTTGATTACAAACAGATAATAGATAATATTTCCCTACCAGTGGTGTAATCGAAAGTCTTTTAGGCGAAGTTATTCAATGTGTTAATCGTGATATACTAATGCGGTTACGTTTTCGAGAATCTTCAAAAACAAAGATAAAACATACTTTTAGTATAACAATCAATATCTAACCACAAATAGTCTGCAAAACATTTGCTCATGAAGCCAGTAATAAAAATCATCTACAATAAATCAAGATATAAGTTTCATTTCAAATTTTCTATAAGGTTGCGGTTCGCGAGGGGAGGTCACAGGGGTGATCACCCCTCACAAAATTGTACACGAAATATAATACCCAAGTAAGGCAATCGGGAAAAGGTTTGACCGGATATTCGACGGCCCCATATCCGGCTATACAGTTTTGAGATTGGAAGGATAAGATATCCAATAAAACGACCATTATTTTCATTTACAAATGTGACTCTACAATTTAGCCTTCCACGCTCTTTGACTAAGACTGGTCCTGATTATGAAAGCCTTTATTCTTTAAAAAAAATAGTCATTGTGAATTATAGTTTCTTGATATGGATTTCGCCAAATTTCTGTCTAAATTCTGCAGCCAAGACACATCCAAAAGAGGATTAAAAAAATATATGTTTGTCAACAGTCAATATTTACCATTATATTGCCATGCAAGAATTCATAAAAATATGGCATTGCATATGCATTGCATTACATTGTACATGAATTGCCTCATAAAACAACAGACATATGCAAAGTGAAAAGTGTTTATGATTACAGACAGACAGATCACAAAGGAAACAAATGAACGTCGGCTGTGTCAAAGACGTCATTGATCGAAAAAACATAATCCATCATTTCTTTGTTCAAGTGTTTAGATACGGATGTATTTATGATAAAACGCTTTAACTTTTTACTCATTTTATTAAGTGCTGATGTACATAATTTGGCTAAAAAAAAAACAACATCACATATAAACAAAAGGGAAAACAAGGTTTTATAGAATCCACTTTCTGAAAATGTGTGCATGTTTTCACATGCATTGTTTAATTATTATAAATATCGATAAGAACCTATACATCCGATAACACTGAATAGTATAATAAATCTATCAACTGGTTCTGTGTAATAAGTATTGTATTGTTTTTAATAGTTCTAGAACCTTCAAAAAGACAGTTTGACTAATGTACCTTTTCATAGAAAAAATCCGTTTTGTCGGTTATAAAAGCATTACCGTGTTGACATGCTATCGATCTCTTTATACATTAATTGATAGCGACCCTGAAAAACTATGATAACCGATATGTACCGATTTCCGTTGCAAAATTCATGTTAAAAATATTCAAAATGTAGAAAAATAGATAACAGTGAAATTAAAACAAATATTAATATATACGCCTCGAGGACATGGTCAGTGTAGATATACATGAGTACGTACCATACCATAAACAATTTAGTGTACTACTTACAATAAACATCGCCGTGATGGTCAATAACAGAAACCTGACCGATTTCATGTTGTATTCCGTATCCGTTTTAAATTTCATCTGATTTTGGGTCTGATTCGCATTCTTATTCTCCTCAGCGGCCATTTTTAAAAATACACAAACGACTTAACGATTCGAAACACAACGCCCTTATAGCTCGAATATCTCGTTGATAACTCCACCACAATCTGATAACAAATTGTTTTATGTATGAACAAGTGATACGACAGGTTTTCATTCCACAGACACCGGTCACACTTCAGCTTTGAAGCGGCATTAAGCGAATCCAACTTCAGACTATTCACATGAATTCCAGAAAGAGATTAACACATTAATTAGAAACGAACACGTATTATCTAATTATATCCGAAGACTGGTGATTGATTATTAAATTGTTATATTTAATTGGTTGAACTCACTCACCTGTTTAATCGCGAGTCGATAAGATATTCACCATCGATTTTATAATTAATGTCAATAGTTTCTTATGAAACGATATTTGCATGTTCTTTATAAAACTGTTAATGGCTGTCTGCATAAATTACCGCATTTTATGTCCGTCGCATTTACTAGTATATTGTTTTTGTTTTGGTTACCATGACAGCGATTAAAGTCAGATCGATTACAGTCCTTGACCCTTCAGTCAAGCTTAATTATTACTAGCTGACCCGGCAAACGTTGTTTTGCTGTCTATAAAAAAGAACATATTTAGGGGTGGTTCACCCTTATCATACAGAAGTATGAAAAATAGATTTTGGCCTTTGGATTCTAAGACCTACCCGATGTGCACACAACATTTTATAAAAATCGTTTCAGCCGTTTGGGAGGAGTTTGGTAACAAACACCGCGAAACGAAAATTTCTTATTTTAGATAAATAACAAAGCATTATATTTACCCGACTACAACCAAGACAAAATAAAGAGTAATAGTTTTGGCAGTCTGTCATGTTTACATGTTCCGCTGTAGCGCCTGTACAACTGATCCGATTTTAATGTATTAGTTGTATGGTCCGGTTAACATAGGAGATATGAATTTTATCAGAAGTTTATAAGTAGTCGGCATATACTTTTTAAAGCAAGCTTGATTTTCTAAGGGTAGTACAGCTAAGCTGACTGATTTCAACACGAACAGGAGACTAACCTAAAACGAGAGCATTCATACTGTCGGGTATCGTTGGTCAGTGCGAGACCGAAGGGCCAATGATGCAGAAGTATCTCAATGTGCCGCTATAGTTTGGGTCACCATGCTGTATTGTAACATTGTCTGCATTTGCAATGAGTAAGGTGACCACTGCTCTTGGATTTTTTCATACTTTCCACCAGGCAGATGAGAGTTATTTTGGAAGGGTCAAGTAAAAAAACCAATTCTGTATTTAATTGTATTTAATCTTCAACCATTATTTTATAAATGTGATTATGAATGAAGTGTGAATTTGAAAAAAAAGAAAGATTAGGTATCATTAACTACCCTTCTACTCTCTTCACTGTAATCGCTAACTTTTAACTTTTAAAATGTAATGCTCAACAACTCTGCTATTTTTGGACATCATCTACTAACAAAAAACAAGTAATAGTACAATTATTATTTTGGAAATTAACGCGATCAATTTAACGTGCCATTAATTGCTCGACTGCAGTGCGGATAGAAAAAACTATCTAGCTACTACAAAGTAGCTAGATAGTTTTTTCTATCCGCACATTTGAATACTCGCCTCGGAGTCATGAAAAAAAATCTTGTAATAGATTAAGAAATTAAGAACAATTGGTATTTAGTGTGTAGTGTAATCTTCACTTCAAATTCATAAGTGGAATTGATAATAAATTCGTGAACTATTTTACCTTAAAACACACACATTAACTATTTTAAACCGAGTACTGTCTAACTGTCAATATTTTGTAAACCCTTTTATGTGCAATCTTTTTTCCGGAATAAATAAAAGCATTATCAATACCTAACCTAGAGTATTGATGAGAGACACAATAACTAAGTGTGCACTTTGAGTGTACTAAGCTGAGTGTGCAAAATGTCTGATTTTGGTTTTATTATTTAAACGTAGTTTCACTTTATTTTACAAGTAAAATATCATATATATTTTACTTGTAAAATATATATAAAATAGATATCAAGATATTAGATGCCAATATATAAGTACATATATTAAAGCAGAGATTTAATTTAAAACCAATATAAGAAGGCATAATATAAGTTTATTTCTCATCTACTCGCTTTCGACGGTGAACGCTTTCAGTGTTGTGATTAATGAAGATTTCAATGTAATGCCGAATGTGTTTGCCGTAATAATTGATATGATGAGAAATACACTCATAGTAATGCTACAAGGGAAAAGAAAATAATATTAATTTACAATAATTTTTCTATTATTGTTTGCAAAAAGAAACATTTCTTATTGTCCTCAACGCTAATTGGAAATACATGTAAAAGACAACTTGCGGGTTAGGATATACATCCTGATTCTGTGTGTCTGTGAGTGAACACAAAGAACACCCAGACTCAGAACAACAATTTGTATATCTTACAAAGTGTTGTCTCATGTAGGATTTGAACTCACTATATTTTGCATAGTAGAAAGCGGCGTGGCGACCGCTTTAACCACTTTTTTTTAATGTGTGGAAACCATCACAGACTGCCACCCCACCGGGGCTTGTGGCGTGGCGGTGTGTCGGAATCGAACCGACAGATGAAAGCCACACGGTGTGCCACTCTGCGCCTGAGATCGCTTTATTACGACATCCAGACCCCACACAGCGCCTGCCCGCACTGAAGCGGGCACCGTCTATTGTTTCAGCCGCTTGGTTCGCCGCTGGCGGCGAATTGGGTCCGAGTGTAGTCCTTCCGGCCCTTCTCTGCCTTCTTCTGCGATATTACGTCTTCGCAGAAGGTTGCGACCGCGGTAAAACAACTTTCGCTACCGGCCCATGGAGCATATGATGACTGGTAGCGAGACATCACCTCCGATGACTGCAATGAGGGCCCGTTATTATTATTATATTATAAGAATTCGAGGCATAGATAAATTTTCTCAACCGTTGGCTTTTACTCATTTCCTTCCATTCTTGATATCCTGATATTGGGAATTCGAGTGTAACTCTGTCTGTCTGTCAATCATAGAACAATGTATGGGACTTATGTACGGCTTTACACGTGTTTTTCAGCTACTAATATCATCGACAATAATATTATAAATTCGCAGATTATCTCAACATTGCGTGAGAAAGTTAATTTTGGTTTTTAGATTACAATGAAATACATGAATCACAAAGATTCATTTTTGTCAACGAGATGATGTAATATACATAAAATATTTCTCTTTTATTAAATACATATCAGTAAAGTCATTGTTAAATACCGTTTTAAATATTCATCTTTTGTTAATGTAATATATACTTTAAAATAATGTAAAATATTATAGGCAATCTGTCACACAACGTCATCTAGAATTTNATTATTGTACAATGAGTTCTTTGTGGTGGAAATAAACGTATTTTTATTATTATTATTATTACAAAGAATACCTAGACTCAGAACAACAATTTGTATATCATATAAAGTGTTGTCTCATGTAGGATTTGAACTCACTATATTTTGCGTAGTAGAAAGCGGCGTGGCGACCGCTTAAACCACTTTTTTTTAATGTGTGGAAACCACCAAAGACCGCCACCCCACCGGGGTTTGTGGCGGGGCGGTGTGTCGGAATCGAACCGACAGACGAAAACCACACGGTGTGCCACTCTGCGCCTGAGATCGCTTTATTACGACATCCAGACCCCACCCAGCGCCTGCCCGCACTGAAGCGGGCACCGTCTATTGTTAAACTCTCAGTTTAGGCGACGACGCCACCTCGCAGCTGGCCTCTAAAACGGATGGAGGGAAAACTCGTCCCAACCATCCGAGGCCACACTCAGGGTGGCATAAGGTGTTGGTAAGCGCGCTTCAGCCGCTTGGTTCGCCGCTGGCGGCGAATTGGGTCCGAGTGTAGTCCTTCCGGCCCTTCTCTGCCTTCTTCTGCGAAATTACGTCTTCGCAGAAGGTTGCGACCGCGGTAAAACAACTTTCGCTACCGGCCCATGGAGCATATGATGACTGGTAGCGAGACATCACCTCCGATGACTGCAATGAGGGCCCGTTATTATTATTATATTATAAGAATTCGAGGCATAGATAAATTTTCTTAACCGTTGGCTTTTACTCATTTCCTTCCATTCGTGATATCCTGATATTGGGAATTCGAGTGTAACTCTGTCTGTCTGTCAATCATAGAACAATGTATGGGACTTATGTACGGCTTGACGTGTTTTTCGGCTACTAATATCACCGACAATAATAGTATAAATTCGCAGATTATCTCAACATTGCGTGAGAAAGTTAATTTTGGTTTTTAGATTACAATTAAATACATGAATCACAAAGAGTCATTTTTGTCAACGAAATGATGTAATATACATAAAATTCTCTTTTATTAAATACATATCAGTAAAGTCATTGTTAAATACCGTTTTAAATATTCATCTTTTGTTAATGTAATATATCCTTTAAAATAATGTAAAATATTATAGGCAATCTGTCACACAACGTCATCTAGAATTTAAGGATTTTTTTTTTTTTACACACAACGCTATCTAGTCCCAAACTAAGCAGAGCTTGTATTATGGGTACTAAACAACTGATATAAATACATACATACTTTTTTTTTTGTAAATACATACATATCATACATAGAAAACACCCAAACTCCGAAACAAACATTTGTAGATCTTACAAACATTTGATCCGACCCGGGGATCGAACCCGAGACCTCAAGAACAGCAGTCGCATACGCTACCGCTGCGCCACCGAGGCAGTCTAAGGATTGCATGTTTAGAACACGTAGGAGTGTTTTAATCATGTTTCTATAACTACTTCATGAGCAGAATTAAAATTATTTAAGCACACTTCTAAAAATATGATAAATACATGAAAATAATTAGCGTGACTTAATAAACGGTATAAATCTCTAATCTTATTTCATATAAATCAATCAAATCAATAACAATGCATTACATGCCTGCGTACAGGTTCTGCCATTCTCCTTTGGCATGAATTATTGTGAAGACCAGAATTCCTCCAGAATGTGGAGGGATATAGGCTACTCTTTTAAGCGATGATCGACATAAATGCGGGCGAAGCCGCTGACAAAAGCTAGTGTCACCGTAAGTATTGAATCTGTTATACATACACTCTACCTATCCGTATGAAGATATTACAAAAAATTCCAGAGCACGAACTTAATATAGTCTGATTTTTGTTAATATCAGTATTGTGTACACATTATTTTGTCGATAAATCACGATGATGACGATACCTAGTGGTTATCGGAGAACATAATCACTTATCATTTATATCTACATATTTCTATACTTAGTTAATCGATGTACTTTAACAAAAAAATATCTTTTTTACATATACCCCATGTTTTTAAGTTACTACTGAGTGTACTGACATAAGAGTCTTGTAAAATAATCCCTTTTAAGAACCCTGTCTTTAAATCTCGATGTTAAATATAGCAATAAAACAGTTTTTATTCTGTTCAGTAATACGACCTAAATAATATTACTGTGATATCGATAGATGTATGGCCTGATGGTAAGCTATACCCGCAACACCAGAGGCGTGACCAGTGCGTTGCCGGCCTTTTGGGGGATGGGGAGGGGGACCGGGGACATTTACTCGGTGAAACACAGCGCTGTAGCTGTTTCACATCGGTTTTCTGTGAGGCCGAGGTATCGCCCCGGTCGGGCCGGCCCATGCATGCCGAAGCCACTCTTCGGCATGCATGGACCGGCTATACCACGTGAAGAAGTTTCTTTTAATATTTACTTTTATATCAACTAATGTCACGGGGGAGCGCACTACGCCATAGTCCTGTTTTAGTTCATTATGTCTGCTTTGGCGGTGCTCTATTGTTTTTTAATAAATGTGAAAGTCTCATCAAACTTGATCTACCTATAACAAATATTATAAGGAACAAACAGACAGAAAGCCAGATATAAACATCTTTTACAGTGTTTTTTTTATTTCCTAAGTACTACAAACAATTGTAATTAACAGAAAGTGTTTTAATATTATAAACCACTTTTAGTTTCTTTTATTTTCTTTTGTAGATCAGATATTAAAAGGTGTCAACAGAAGTTTTATTCTTTATTTTTCTACACAGTTTCCTTGAATTCTACACACTTCACAGAGTGAAGTACAATGAAAACGCAAAGATGTTCAAATACGTTCATTAGTTTTTAGCGATAGCGTTATCAAATTCTTGACTTTTAATAATTTACTTATTTTTTACTTTAATATAAATAAATAGCAGTTTATCGTCAGATTGTCCCTATTGCGATTAATCTGAGAATTATAGATGTTTTCCCAAATTTCCTAAATTTCCCATTCAAGTTTCTTCATCAATCATTTCTTGACGGTAGAATTTTAAAAATCCATATCATCACCTTCCTAGCTAGTTCAACTAGTTCAACCGTTTTTACTTGAATATCAGTTTTTCCACGGAGCGACTGGCATCGGACCTCTGCAACCCTGAGGGCGAACTGAATATGAAGATTGAACTAGTTGTTAGTATATATAAGGGCACTGACTTCATTTAACGATTGTCTTAATTGTTCATGAAAACCAGGACCGACGTCTTAACGTGCTCCCCGAGGCACTGGCGGGAAACACCGCCATATGCCATACTCCGGGTTGCTATTATGAACTTCTTGTAAGAAAAAGCCAACAGCAGTCCGACCCGAGAATTAAACCCGAGACCTCTTGATCGGCAGTTGCTTACGCCAACCACAGGAATAAAGAGGCAGATGATTGAAAAAAAAAATTTAAAAAAGTGCAACTGTGCTTAAAAACATCCAACGGTAAGATTACGTAGCCACAACGTTGTTTTGCAAGTCCCCAACCCGCAACTCGGTCAGCGTGGGGACGTACGGCCTTAACCCTCTCCTGAGAGGAGACCCGAGCCCAGCAGTGGGACATTATGGGTTGTTGTTTATCTCAGGACTTAGAATTAAGGATAAGTAGTTGAACCATAAATAAAAACCACAGAGTTATTGTAAATAAAAATATGTTTATGCAATACTCATTATAATACTTAATTTTTAAATATTGACAAGAACAATTAAGTAATTAATAGTTTCTAACAATTTCACTCGAAGATTATGCTTAAATTAAAAAAAAATATATAAATAATACAAAATATTAAATTACTAATAGTTTTCTCCAAGTACGAATAAAAAAAGGAAATCTTAGGTTTTAATTGGAATGTTATCATTAAAATCACATGATATTAAGTGTATGTTAGAATTTAAGTTAGTCGTGCCGAAAAGATTTGTTAAAATAGTTGGAAATGTGCTTGAATTCATTAAAATAAAAAAAGAATTGATTATAGTCTTAAAAAGTGTAAATAAGTGAAGAAAAGAAAAATAGCGGGAAAAGTTACCCACAAGGTAATCTACAAATTTCTCTTGCGCTGCTCTTGTATTCGGTTTCACGAGCGAAATAAGATGAATACAAGACACTATCTTTTTTATTTCGTAGTGACATCGTTTTAATTAATTATTCTGCATTTGTCTATGGCTTTTATTTTTTTATTTTCAAACAATAGTTGAAATAAAGCACACTTTATTGACTATTATATTATACTTGGAAAGTTACATCAAGGTTCCAATACTTCTTTGGATAGTGGCTAAGTAAAATGAATTTGGTAAATCTTTTCACATAACTATGTGCTTTGGAATAATAGCCCCTACCGGATATGTTTTAAGTCGAATTTTTAATAAAAACATAATTATTTTCTATACTTAAACTCCTAATATAAGTAAGAATAAAATTGATTTTGCAAAGGTTTAAAACTCGTTATTATCTAAAATTGACTCCAGTTTATTTGCTAGGCACTAATACTGGTCTCAAAACTTATTTTAAAACCTTTTTTGCCAGTTGACAGAGCGTCATTAGACTTAAGCCTTTGTTTGTCCATGGAATGGGACATAGACAACTGGTGCTGGGTTTTTCTCGTCGATTGGATTGAGCGATGTATAAGCATTGACCATTTGTTCCCTGATTTCCCAACGTCTGCGTTCGCGTTCTGTTTTCGCTTTACGGATAGCACTGGCCAGTGAGAATGAGAACACGACGCCGATTATCTGGAATTAGATTAGATAAACATGAATATTTTGTATGATCATGATACACTATGATAAGAAAACATTGCATTTATTTTTCTGTGTCAAATTAGTCATGCTTAAAGTTATACTTCAATTTAATAAACATCTTTTGTCTTTTATTTTTTTTAATTTCTTACTTTATTACGTAATGTATAGAGAGTCCATTTGTAGTATTTGGAAATATATTAAAAATTGCGCTTCACTTGGCTCATCTTCGCGGGGGGGCAACGACGCCCCCAGATCTGAAGGTTATTTTTGTCTTGATTTTAAACCTTTCCTAGGAGAAGTTTATCTCCAAAAGGGGCTGTTGGTAATAAGATTAGATTGTTCCTTAAGAAACTAATTGGTTTCATTATTAACAACGGTAGATTGCTAAATAATATTTTTCTTTAGTACCTAAAAATCTTGAAAAGCGCATTCGAGAAGATAATAAAATATTCATGACATATGCTTAACAAAATGGTTTTTTTTTGGAAGTTTTACGCATAGCGCATCTCAGTTTCATCCTGAACAAGTTACTACTTACTTATCGTCTAAAAACAATCGTCATGAATTTGCAGAGCTTTCGTATCATCGCTATTTGCTTCCGTCAGAATCTTGTTAAACATTCCTACTTCGGCCCTATTCAAATTCAAATCGGACCTTAAGCTATTTCTGCCAGACTCATATCTGACACACTCCATCAATAAATGGTGTAAGTCTTTCACAACTTCACATTCCTCAAAATCAGGCGAAGCGGTTTTCTTCATAATATAACTAAATTTATTGCATTATAATTATAAAAAAAAATATCTTATACGTTAATCGAGGAATTTCATTATCTTATCAACAGCTGAAGGAAAGTCAATTTTGCATTAACAAACAATGTGTCAACGCTGTAATGCAATTTAAATGAAAATCCATCGAAAAGAATAATCTAGAACTTTAAATGGTAGAATCGTATTTTGCATTACTACTCGATGTCTTATTTTTGGCTCTAAATGATATTTTAGGAACCCTAACCGTTGTTGTTTTCTATTGAGTGTATACCAAAAAAATGATAAAGTTCACAGGAACGTTTAAAGCTATCCAGTAAATTAATGTCAAAATCTAAATACTTTATATGTACTGAGAATTGCAGCTATAAAAATGTTTCGTGTCAGTACAATCAGAGGTCATGACCAATCAGGCCAATAAATCCAAGGTACTTTATCTACTGATCCTGCATTGTTTAATGACGCGAGAAGGACACACAATACCAATTACAAAAATATAAGAAAATTGTTAGAAGTTGGTTTGATAAAAATGAACTTGGAAAGTACAAACATTTACCATTGAACATCGTAGAAAATATTGACCTCGTTAGAGACTTTTCAAATTTAAATTACCAATCTTTAAAACAAGCATTTTTTTTTATTCTAAACTCAATTTTTTCCCAAATTGAAACTTCTTCGTATTGTTTATAGAGTTTGGCTACCATATCATCACTACAAACTATCAAAAACATCACTACATTTGCATGTGAATGATGATGTAATACAGCGTCAGAACAAAGGCGCGCAAATATGGTATTATCATTTGTAGAACAAACACAAACCTGAATGAAAGCAATAGTCATGGCTCCAGCGCCGAGTAAACCTGCGCTCTGGTATACCAAATAGAAGACTCTGGGAAGACATCCGTTGGCATAAAGCTTTACACACTCGTCAACCTCTATGTCACCGACGACCTCAGTACGGGTCTCGGCGCAGCAGGAGTTGGGCACGGTGATATTGCTGACTGCGATTCCACTACTGAAGTTAACTACGCTCCAGTCCATGTAGCTGTCGACACCACAGCAGTTTAACTAAAAAGTATAAAATAGCGATGGTATTAAACTGATGTAACTGGTTGGTTTTACACGAGCGAATTCTAAATTCAAAATTTTTATTGAAAAAAAGAATACCGGTATTGTGAGTAAATTACTATTACTACTATATAATTCTATTTTTAAAATGTAAACTTTTTCAGAACGACGGTCAAAAAATCAATTGATGGAAGTATTTTACTGCCAATCTTATTACCTTTTTTTAAATGTTTTGATAACCTTTAATTTAAATATAAAACTTGCGCTGACTATAAAAAATATATGATAGTTTTTTTCGACGAGAGGCTTAAAGAATAAGGAAAAGAGTTCTCCACGGTCTTGTCACCTTGTGTTACAAATAATTTTATGACGTTTGTTTTAATGATTTCTTTAACGATAGGAAAATTACAGTAGTTAGATACGACACAGCTAAAATACCACTATAAAATAATATATTTTCAAGTCAAATACAATAAAAATGTATGATTTCACACGTTGTTTTTGGTTTTTAACATCATCTAACCTTAATTTTTAAACCTTTTCATTTATTAAAATAGTTTCACCACAATGTGAGGTTGATATGTTTCCTTAAAAAAATACGCTGGAGCGATAAGACCGCCGATTTCATGTTTTGTAACTCAACTTATCTATCGTTTTTGTGTATACAGTAAAGATAAATAAAATGAGAAATTATTAGATAGTTTTACTCACTCTGCTTTGAATAAAGTCGAAAGCAGTTTCGACCTCTTCAATTTCTGTGTACACTGGCAGTGTGACTCTCAATCTCTCCTCCAGCATGGTGGCAACCTGGCCGCGGAGACTGTAGGCCGCTATGGCGGCTGCTATCTCCAAGACAAACACTAAGCTGAGAATGACTGCAAACTGGAAATTAAAAAGAAAATGTTATTTTTTTCTCATTCATAAATCCGATATATTTTCTATAATACGTTACTAAAATATTAGTTACATAATTTGACAATTTAAATACTCGTAATCGTTGCATATATTTTGTAATCATTATTTTGAGCTTTTAAAGAGTAATACAGAAAGTACTAGTTCATTATATTATTATTATTCTCGGGTTCGATTCCTGAGTCGGACGAAATGTTTGAATGATCTGCAAATATTTGTTTCGGAGTTTGGGTGTTTTCTATGTATAATATGTATGTATTTACAAAAAAACGTATATAAGTATTAATATCTGTTGTCTACTACCCATAGTACAAGCTCTGCTTAGTTTAGGACTAGATGGCGTTGTGTGTTAAAATATCTGCACATATTTATTATTATTATTATTTATTATTATTATAATAAATAAATATTAATATTTCGGACATCTAACAGACAACGCCATCTAGTCCCAAGCTAAGCAGAGCTTGTGTTATGTGTACTAGACCATTGACAGAAATACATATAAACTTTTTTTTATAAATACGTACAAATTATATATAGAAAACATCCAAACTTCTTTGTGTGGAAATTAAACATACATAAACTAGCCATATTATTGTTACTGAAATGTACCTATCAAAAACCAGCATTCTTAGGAGACACCTATGTCTAGAACGGGACTGTTAAAAGGAACTTTTTTCTATTTCATAATTTACTTGGATCGAAAAAAGAATAATATAATAATATTTTAAGTAGTGATACAGCCCGACTTCTCATTGCAGTTTTTGAAATTCCCGGATTTCCTCTCCTATAATATGCATGCATTACACATATAAACCTTCCTCTTGAATCACTTTATCTATATCTGGCGGATGCGACTTCATTTTGTTACTAGTACAATGAACATAGCAAGATATAATACTGATTAAAACGATGTCGTTGACTTGTTAAATAAATAATTAATAATTTATATAATATCTACACTATCAGCAAACTATAACAAGCAATAATTGATAGATTTAGAACATATTCTACAAGAATATATATGTGTTTGTTATTTTTTCCGTACATCACCTTCCTCTTTCAAGATATTGAACGTTAAAGACATTTACTAGTTAAAAGAAGATGGACGAATATGCATTGCACAAAATGTTTGAAAGTTTTGATTTTTTTAAGGTTATTCGTACGTTACATAAAATTACATGTCACTTATTTTTAAGTAAAATAAAGTGAGCTTTCTACATTGTATAAATAAATCTTTCATTTTTCATCAACTAGGTACTCTAAAACAAACCGATGTAGATCAAAATCAAAAATGTGGGTTTCATTGACATGTAGCCTACAACATTCAATATCAAGAAGTATTCTTCTTGGTATTCCAAGGGGGAGATCGTTTTTTGTTTTTCCGAAAGACGGTCCCCATTTCATGTCATCCACATTTTTTTATATTTTTTATCATTAATTCCATCACGACGAAGACTTGAAGACTCGAAGACTTAGAATTGAAGACTTGAAATACTTGACATTGGCAGAAATAGCTGATCCGGCTGATTGCCATATCATCAAAAGAAGAAGAAGAAAGAATACCAAGCAACAGAGCTATAGTTCGAAATAATAGTTTTAATCACACAGGATGTTGTACAGTGTCAATACTATTTCCCGTCAGTTAATAACTTACACAAGGTTGTAATACGTTTTAATTTCTGCTTTAGTCCTTCAGATTTACAAATCATCAACAGCATCTCACAGTCTACAGTTTCACAAAGGCCCCTATTTAAAAAAAATGTCCATGTTCACATTTTTTTTATGTTTGTTATGGTCAGGAGAAGGTTCTTGTGAAAGAAAAAAATAAAAAAATTGCGCGATAAATTGGAAAATTTAGAAATACAGATAATAGAATGTCTTCGCGATCATCACGCTACGGGAGAATAGTAGACGCAGAGAGGGCTGTGAGGGTCAGCTAGTCTTACATAAATTTACACTTACAATGTTAACAAGACAGGTGCTCTCCTTCAAGGCGCCGATGCATCCGAATAGACTGATGAACAGCATCATGATTCCGATGACAATGATGAAAGTAGCCGGCGAGAAGAAGTGGTCTTCGAGGAAGAACGAGACATCATGGTAGATGGCGTAGATTGTCGTTCCAACGGAGATGATTAATGCTGATGTTAGCTGTGGAAAGGAAAAATGAGATTTAGGTAGTGTACACCTTGCCAAAGTGACTCTACTATGCTTGATGGAAAGCAATAGTATACACAAGTAGTGGTCACCATACTCATTGTGTATGGAGACCACCCAACAATGTAGCGTGGTGAACCACACGATGGCAGCCTATTGAGATTCTTCTTCATCATTAGACCTCTAGTTTCGCACTCACCTACGAAACACAACAATACTAATGCTGTCATTTTAGGTTGGTCTTCTGTGAGTGGATAATACCGTCCCAATTGAGCCGACCCATTCGTGTGGAAATCAGTGTGGTTCGTGTGGAAATCAGGTATTGTCGTTAGAAAAGAAATGGATCAAATACTGTAACAAAAAAACAAGCATATACTTCAGATTCCTCAAATCTAAAGAGATATCTGAACTCTACAAAGACACCACTAAAAGAAAAGGCGTGTTTCCACTACTTTGAGCTCAAATAGGATGAATGAGTACCAAGCAGGCAGGCGGCATTTGAAAATGATTTTAAACTTAGCCTGGCCATAAATACTGTTTAATTAAAAATAAACAAAATATTACTTTTGAATTTGGAATCTGTAATTTTATACGATTGTTTATTGTGTTTTCTTATTTTCGCGCCAATATATTGTAACATATTTTGTCATATTAAAATAGAGTAAGGTGTTAAGGAGGATCAAACTGCTGTGACTGCAGGACATAAGTAGGCATGGAGCCAAATATTTTTTTAATACTCCATACTCTCCATACGTCTAATGTTTGTGTATCAGGCAATTGATAGGTACAATGAAACTTCTTCTGTTTGTGACAGAAAAAGATCTGGCCGTCTACGTAGTGTTCGTGCGAAAAAGGTGATCCTCAGTAAAGGAACGAATTCGAAGAAATCCTAGCCGTAAAGCAAAATATTTTTTCTCGGGAGATGAAGATACCTAGAACCATATCGCAGGGGCCTCCGGTACCCTCACTCACTCGGCAAAACACAGCGCAAGCGCTGTTTCACACCGGTTTTCTGTGAAGCTGTGGTATCACTCCGGTCGAGCCAGCCTATTCGTATGGTAACCCTCATGGTTTAATTGAAGTTGTATACCGATATGGGACCGACTAAAATTACACGGTTGTTCGAAACGAATTGTTTACGAGTCGGTTATATAAGTACGTATAAGCAAAAATTCTATACTAGTTTTAAACCAACATTTCAGTATTTTTATTTACAAATAACACGCGACAAACGTCATAGTAAGTTATTTGGTCTAAGTAAATGTCTCAAATGACCTTTGAGCTAATGCTACAGTAGCAAGGTCAGCCCACAAGGTGACCAAACATTTTTCATGGAGAAAATTGTATCATGTTTTTGCGAAATATATACCTTATTAAATTATTAGACCGAATAAACGTATTATACTTAGTCTTGCCATAAATATAGTTTCTGTGGCGACTACCACATGCAGCGGCAATAGAAATATATGACAACGCCATCTACCGAAGATACACTGAATTACGGAGTAACGTAGTATACGATGAAGCTAGCAATCCTGCATCGCGAAATAGATGTTCTCGCGCCGATTAACATATATACGACTTCCCAATATCAACCGTTGGGCAGTGGCCCGCCAAGCATGATCACCTCGCCTGGTCGGAGGATCCTCCCTTTGATTTAGAGGGACATAAAACCCTGTCCTCCACGGTGGCGACCCCGACGTGATTGAAAGCAGCCTTCGAATGAGCAAATCAACAGCAGCAGCATCAGCCCGCCACCGTCGTGTTATTTATTTTCATTTTCTTTTTCAATGGAAATGTAGATATTTCATTTGTGTGTATGTCGTTATTTTATTTATTTGTATTAGCATCTACTTTGATATATTTATCTTGTCATTCACTTTATCGAATTCACTTTTAACCTTTACATTCTTTTTTTTCTCTTCTCCCACCTAAACTGCCATTAGATTCATATTTGTTTTTTTACATTTTGTTTTTACATCCCGATGTAGCCTGGAAAAAATTGCTTTTTAGCAATAAGGCCGCTATTTGTAGACGGTAATTCAATTTATGTATTATGTAAACTATATTTTTGTAAATTGTTATATCTGGTGTACAATGTTCTATTCTATTTTATTCAACGGATTCCATAAAAAAAACGGATAGTGAAAAATATTCCATTACAAATGCTCAACAGGAATAATGTAGGAACTAATAGTGATAAAATCGTTTTCCCGCTTTTAATATTATTATTGTAGATAAACAACTAAATTAGTCGTATGTTTCCCTCTTTTAATAATATAAAACTCGTGTAAAGTTATAAACAGTGTGCGAGAAACAATAGATAAAAACCCATTGTATCTGGATCTTAAAGTAGTTATAACAAAAACAAATGGAGGTATTATCTTTAATATGTTAATAGATAACAATACCCTGAAGCTGTTAAGGTCAAAACAATGTTCTCGTGTCGATTTTAATCAGATAGAATAATCATTTTGCTGGCCAAGGCCTTGACATTTGAACTGTTGGTCATATCACTAAACGTCACTGGCGTGTCACTTAATTATTCATTTCTCATTCCTTACCTAAATATCTACTGTCGAGATACAATTATTTATGTTTGGTTTCATATTTAGGTACCTACTTTAATTTTATCTTGTTACCATTTAAGAATAGGTTACCTACTTTTAATTCATGTTTATTATTAATTTTATCAACGAACTTTTCTTATCGTTTTCCTTTGAATATTTAATTGGATGTTTACTTTTAAAAACATTAACGATAAAGTATAATGTAGTTAAATAACCGATATTTACGAGGCATGTCAAATATATTCCTACTATGAAATTTTATTTATCGATCAGGCATTTTTCTATCCCATTTTTTATTGACAGGGTGGAAAATCCTTTCGGATCAACTCTTTGGGGACTGCGGAGTCAGGTATATTGTTTTTCCACTAAAAAGCACTCTGGCGACTGGTCTCAGGTGCCCTGCTCTAAGGAGGATCAGGACCATGTTATTTCAACCTTCCCAGGATCGGCGACGCGCCTATTCAGACTATCGGATTTAGAAACCCAATCGTTCCTAATTAGTTTTTGAGTATTTCGTCTCTAGAATACTGCTTATTCGAACTTCTTAACAATCATCATCCAAAACAGCGTTGAAATTGCCATTTCTGAGCTCTCCACAAAGATATTTAAAAAAATTAAAAAATAAAGACAGTGAAATTAAAAAAGCTTATTTAAAAAAAGTACATATTAGTTTTATGACAAAGAAACTAATATTGTATTCAGTCTCTGTTAAAACTTTTTTGGGATGTTCACAAAGCCTGTGTCAAAAAAATTCGAATCGATTTCCAAAATTTTAACTATATTTTTATTATTTTTTTATTTATTTATCCTCATTGCGTACATATTACAAAATACTAAATAAAATGAGTGACAAAAAGGATTACTACAACAATTGGCGGTCTTATCGCTCACGGCGATCTCTTCCAGACAACCATCATGGACATCAGATTGTTATGTATGATTTTTAGTAGTACACACAATTAATACAATTATTACAATAAAAATTTATAAAATAAAAAAGAAAAAGAAGATAAAAAAAACAAAATGAAAGTAGTAACAATAGTAAAAATAAATTAATAGAGGTTTATACCTGCTCAAATACACACTCGTTCTCCATACACGTGCATTAATAAGCAAATAACAGAAACCTACACAAATAACTATACAACAAATATACAGATCCATAAATATCCAATTCAAGATTATAGTGTTTACATTTAAAAAAAATTTGAGTATCTAGTAATCAAAGCTAAACTTATTACTGTTTTTTAAGAGCTACATTTCATTTTGTGCCAAATTACTCATTACATTTTTACATATTCAAACTTTATAACATAATTTTTTATGAAACCCTTGTAGTAATACTTTTTATGTAACTTTAGCCGCTATCGTGTTTCTATAAAGCCTTAGACGTCACCTGACGCACTGGCTGAGTACTTTAATGGTTATTTATAACAACGTGGAATCGATAACATCGATAAACGTTACAGAACAATGGCATGGCCTTGGAAAAAGTAACTGTGTACTAGATGAAGGTAAGCGCCAGTTATGAAAACTAGGTATGACATAGCTCCTTATAAGTTGACGATAGCTCCATATATGTGACGACTCCACGGTTGGACTAGTGGTGTAATTGGTTCCGGATGTCGTAAGAAAGCGGTTTCTGGATCTCTCCCGTCTCAGGCGCAGAGTGGCACACCGTGTGGTTTTAGTCGGTTCGATACCGACACATCGCCCCGCCGCAAACCCCGGTGGGCTGAAGGCCCAAGGGGGTTTACACAGGTAAAAAAAAAATAATAATGGTGTAATTGGTTACCACGCTGCTTTCTGCTGGGCCAAGTAATGTGGGTTCAAATCCCACATGGGACAACAATTAGTTTTATCCACAAATTGCTGTTCTGAGTTCGCGAGTTACTTTTTCCCAGATTATAATCTATCTACTACTGGATACAAAAAGTAGAAGACTGGGCTCTGCGGTGCGCCTTAGGAGATGAATATGAAACAACCGAACTATTGAGTGTAGAGGCAAATTCATACTTATATTATAAATTCAAAAGTAACTGTCTATCCATCACATCTGTTTCGCTTTTAAAGCTAAACCGCTACACCGATTTTAAGGAAATTTAGAATTGAAATACTTTGATGCTTGAGGAAGAACATAAGTTACTTTTACCTCGATAACCGACACACCTACACGCGAACGAAGCCGCGGATAAAATTGCTCTAAACAACGTTCTATTTTTAGTGTAAAAGGAAACAAATTCGTCTCTATACTCCACAGTAATACAATATCACTATCTCGATCACCGTATCAACACAGCCAGGCCCTAAATTCTATGCTCACGAAGCTATTGTACACGCATAATGACATTCTATCTGTCTGTACCTACGTATCTTTATACACACATTATAAATACATATACCAAACTCGCATCGAATGCTTTGTTCTAAAGTATTAGTGAAAAGTGATTATTTGATACGTGTTCTAGATAAGATTATGTATGAATAATCGATAAATTTGTACTTGCCGGTTTTTATATTGAAATGACTCGACGGATATATGTAATGCGTACAAATATTCACTTGTTTCGAACAAAGACATCTTACAACAAAGTAGTGGACTTCCTTTGCTTTTTAGGGTTTAGTTCCTCAGTGGTAAAAACAACTTTTATAGGTATACTTCATTAGGGTCCGGATGGCGTAAGAAAGCGGTTCCCGGATCTCTCCCGTCTCAGGCGCAGAGTGGCACACCGTGGTGGTTTAGTGGGTAGTCTGGCGAGTCAGTCAGGAGTCCCACACAAAGCGAACCCCCTGTCCCCGCGGGGGGGGGGGAGCGAAGTGCGAAAAGGCATTCCACCACGTAAAAAAAAAAGGTATACTTCATTAAGGTACGATTTAAAAGTAACAATTAAAAATCAAGCTTAGAGGATTTGTGCCATAAAATAATAATTATTATAGAAGAATTAGGAATGAATTTTTTGAAAGTATTTTGAACCAACTAGAGTGTGAGGCAGACACGCCCTTGTCTAGTTTTTATTTTTAATTATATTGTTACTTTAGTTCAATATTACAGACAATGAAGGACATAGAGAAAGAAAGACATCGACGATACAAAACAATAAATATATTATATAACTTACATCAGAAGGACGGAGCATGTTTTAAATTTTTGAATAATTGTGTTTTGATTATCAATGCTACAATTTCGGTAAATTTTGTGTGAAATATTTACCAACATATGACGTCGTTCCCAATTTATTTTATACCAACTTTTACCTGCGTCTTTGCTCGTGTGTATGTCGGATATCGGCTTAAAAACTAGTCTGATGTGTAAGCCATGTCACTGTGAGGTCGTTAATCAATCGGTTCAATAGTTTTTGCGTGGAGGAGTTTCAAATATCCGTACATGCTCACAAATAGGCAGTGGCAAAGGCAGTAATACTATTAGTAGACCTCAACTTCATAAGAAACGCTTTTTATTAACAAATTGAGTTAATGTTTTCCATCAACTAGTTATTTTGTTTACTTAATAACTTACTAAAGTTAAAAAAACAGCTAACTTTTGCACTCCGAGTTCAAACTAAATATTATTGTGATTTATCGTAATATTGGTACGAATACTTTATAAAAAACAGACGATATAAACTAAATATATAAATATTGTTGTTAGACTTTGATAAGTATTTCGTGACACCGGGATTCCGGATTTTAAGGGTCAATATCTGGAACCGTAATACGATAATCGGTAAAGTTAATTAATGTTTGTTTCCTCCATTAAATGGCAAAATCTTTTTCCTTTTAAAGTAAATTTAAATCATGTTTATTTAAAAAATATATTTAAAAGTATTCTATTAGTCAAACTAGCTTTTATAGTATAAATTCCGCTTAGTCTAAATTTTTTGGCGTTGTGAGTCATATGTCTCATGCGTCGGGTCGCATTCGGAAAACCCTTTAACGAAGGTTTAATTTTAATAGTAACTGAACTATTTGTTACTTGTTCTCATCTAATTTCACAACCATATGCGACTTAATTGTTTTAACGTAAGATTATATAAACTGACAAAATTAAACATCCCCGCTGTCTTTGATTGGATTGATTTCCAAATAAGACAAATATTTGCGGGATGAATACGATTGTTTGTTCTGTATCTTGGTGTATATTTCTTTAAATAATATATGTATATTTTAGAAATATACAATCACAGCGATAAAGTACAGGTTCTGTCTGATGTAAAACAAAGTGTAAGGCAATTTCAACGCAATTTAAGATGACTATAATAAACTAATTAAGGAAGGAAATAAAAAGTCCTCTTGAGTTTATTTCGCATCTGTCCATAGATAGATACAGAAAATAATAAGCATGAGTAATAATAGCTTAACCTATATCTGCAATCAGATAATTTTGATGTCATTATATTGTCTTCTGCACAGAGTTTGATGGGATAACGAGTTGTAATTTTAAAGATATTTAGCTAAGATAAGGTTTACTTTGTATTTTCAAGACGTTTTATATAAAATTTAAACATAGAACATGGATATACAAATATGTACTTACATACCCCTTTATCTAAATTCATAAGGAGATAAACAGATTTGTATTTAATAGCCCACATTTTCCGATATAAGTTAAGTCCCATTTCCATATGTAAATGCTATGACAAGCCTAGTTTTTCTACTAGGTATATACCCATTCCTATATTTTTTTAAATACGCGCATCTTACAATACTAGGAAATGAAATGGCAATGCTGATTATCAGTGCCGGAAAAATGCCGTCCTTCTCTGTTCACGAGAAGCGTCAATCACTTGCTTAGCTAGTTGTTTAATACATAGCGCGCTATATTACATGAATAAATTAAATAAATATTTCGGATGTACGGACGAACGGAGGAACCGACATCGCCATCTAGTCCTAAGCTAAGAAGAGCTCATGTTCCGGATTCTAGACAACTGATATAAATACATACACTTTTTTTTTGTAAATACAAGCATATTATATATAGAAACACCCAAACTCCGAAACAAATATTTGCATATTATACAAACATTTGGTCTGACCCGGGAATCAAACCCGAGACCTCGAACTCATCAGTCGCATACGCTACCATTGGCCACCAAGGCAGTTATATACACCATACAGAGAAACAGAGAACAATTTTTTAAAAGTTTGCTAGATCCCAATGTCATGTATGAATTTATAAGTAGATATTCCGTACTAGTTAATACAGAACCACGTTGACGTTAATTAAAGAGAAGATAATTGGATTACTAGACTACTAATTAAAATACATTGTTTTGATGATATGGCGTCATTTATATTGACACAAATGGGCCGGCTCGACCCGAGTGAAACAGCGCTTGGGGTGTGTTTCACAGAGTGAGGATGCCGGAGGCCCATACCCACAACTCTTTCCCTCCTCCCACTCCCCATTCCCCAAAGGCCGGCAACGCACTTGTAACGCATGATGTAGCGGGTGTACATGGGCGGCGGTAATCGCTTACCATCAGGCGATA
>PKRV01000053.1:1160646-1189628 GCA_003709505.1 Hyphantria cunea | reverse complement strand
GGTGTAGAGAAAAAATGTCGCGCCTGCGCAAGTCAGTAATTAATATTTCTATCTAATTTCCAACCACGGGAATTTAATACGGAATTTTTGTGGTGATTTTTTGATGTTACGTACCGACGTACAAAGTAACAAACCTGGTGTCATATGTTTCTATTTTAAATTGTGTCAATTAATATTATTTAAAATTAATTGGTTATAGAACTCTTAATGTGTAAACCAACATATATGTATTAACTTGACTGTGACTAAAGTGGTGGTAGTAAGTACATAATGGTCCCTTTTTACTAAATATAATTGAAATGATTATTATTGTCCCATTCCGTCAAATAATCATATTTGATTAATTTCTTTAGTTTTTATAAATTGTTAGGCCACGAATATCAGGATTATAAGTATATCTAAACTTCATTTTTGCTTAGTGATGAACCACCAATAAAATTATAAAGAGTGTGTTTATATAGGTATGTTTCAACTCATTCGCAATACATTTACTAATTTTGTCATAACAAATCAAGAAGTTCTAAATTTAAAATTTGTTATTTTGTATACATAACACTACGTCACGTATACTTATATGACTTACATGCCATATCAATTTCAAATTTTCCCTTTAGGCTTGGGAAGGTAAATATAAAAAAAATACAAGGTCATTCTAAAACCAATAACATTTAAATGAACAATTTGAATAGCCGCTGTATAAAATTCAAAGTGTTTATTTATATAAGCCTGCCAAAATGAGAGTTATTTTCCCAAAATGATTTACTAACATAAAAAAAACTGCTTGATAAAAATTGAGAAAGTAGACACTGCAACATGATGACAAAAAAACTCGGGACAGATTTGTATCTAGTACTTTCTTTTTTTATATGGAATAGGTGGCAAACTAGCAGACGTATCGCCTGATGGTAAGCGATTACCGCCGCCCATGGACACCCGTAACACCAGAGGCGTAACAAGTGCGTTGCCGTCCTTGGGGGATGAGGAGGGGGATGAGGGGAAGGCTTGGATTATGGGCCTCCGGAATCCTCACTCACTCGGTGAAACACAGCGCTGTTTCACATCAGTTTTCTGTGAGGCCGCGGTATCACTCCGGTCGAGCCGGCCCATGCATGCCGAAGCGTCGCTCTCCCACTAATTACTTCTATTATTAGCTCTTCTATAATTAACCATTAATAACATCTATTATAATATAAATATATTTTATAGAAAAATGAACTACATATCTATAAGTAACAGTGGAAGTCGTGTGATGCCTCAAAATGTAACTAGCTTACAGAATGTTCGAAGATAAGCGGCTTATTAATCATTACCTGTATAATACTATACCTACACATACACTATGTACGTACACAACCATAGATAATTTATCGCTTTTGAGCCAGAAGGTTGGCAGCCATGTTAATTAGCCTTCCCTGTTATCATTTAGATGTTAATTTCATTCGCTGTAATATCGTATATGAGAATGTTCAGTATGGTTTGAATACTAAAAGTTTTGTATTAAATGATAAAAACCTTTTTATATTACTATATAGTTTTTAATCGACTTATAGTTCTCAATACAAATATAGTTTATTTTACTTATAAAGAAACCTTTAAATGTAGTTTGTCGTAGAATGATAATATGAATGTAGTAGCTAATTTGGAGTTGATGCATACGTTGAAAATGGCTATAAATTAATCTAAAGAATAAATACCCTTTGGCGTATGGAAGTTAAACAATATGGTTTATTGTTTTTGATATTATCACCTTCACACAGTATAATGTCGCTTCTGACTTTTTTACCCGACTAAGGCGTAGTCAAAAGAAAGGGTAATATTTTTGCAGTCCATATATATTTGTATGTTTCACCATAACTTCTAAACTACTAAACCAACTTTAACAAACGAGTTCTCAATAGATTCATAATAATGGCCGACTCGATACGACGCTATTAATTTTATTTAAGGTTTTTAAGTGGTCGAATAATAGTTTTTAATTTTTTTTATTATTATTACTCTTAACTCTGTCATACGAACAATATGATGAGATAAGACCAAGTGGTTTTAGACTAATCCAATAATAAGATATCTCAGCTTGAACTTGACGAAGATCAATAGCCGATAGAGCTCTGTACAGTTACTATATACCTTGTAATAAACCTTGTAAATAAAACGTCATAAAAATAGGGTAGTTGACACCTTAGTCAAAACAGTAACTTTTTGTCACCTGTCAAAACGATCACTGAAAAATGTACTAAGAACTGACTTGTGACGTCACTGGTTTAGACTGCTTAATTGAGCAATATATTACAATGTTTATTTGATTAAAATTTGTAATAGAATTGAAAAGCTGTAATAATTATATTTTCCGAGGTGTTCTGTAATATTCGTTTTAATGAAGGAGACATCGGTATTTTTTACGACACAGTCAACTACCCTATTGGAGCTCTACAAATGTATCTACTCTCTCAATAGATAATCCTGATAAATGAAGTCACACACATTCCAAAGTCAATAAAGGCACTCTAATTACGAAATATTAAAATAAAACTATGATATTTATACTTAAAAATTTCCGCTACACTCTTGCGACCGTTTCTTAATATATAAAATAAAATTAATTATTATGCAAATGTATATCATTGAAATAAATATGCAAATATTTATTATTCCTTTCATTAAGGTTACTATGATCTTCATTTATATTCGTATTTAAAAGCAGATAGAACTAGCATTTAATGGATTTTAAAAAAAGAACATTTATTTTATTACAAAGATGGCGATATTAGATACGAGATACTTTTTATAGTTTTATAAATTATCATAAATTCGTAGCATGTCGTAATTATTATTAGTTATTTAATTTTTTTTATAATTAAAATAAATATAACGGCCAATTATTTTTACCTGTCATTCATTTCTATATTACAAAGAGAGTTCAGAATATTCTATAGACAATACAATCGTAGTTATTCACCATACATGATAAAACTATAAAGCACAGATAAGGAACCACGGTGCAAATTCATATGTCGCAATATAATGGAGCTCGATGCAATTGTCCGAATACAACATTTATTACGTTAAACTTACCACAAAAATAGCTGTTATACACAACAGCATGTATTTAATGCACTTCATTCCGAATTCTAGATTATTCTGCGCCATTTTTTTTAACACAGCACTAGTAATGTTTCCGAGTCGATAATCCACCGTGTACTGAAGTTTTTCACTCGAATGTTATCAATTGATAACGTAACGCTCGCTGTCTATGTCAGACTATGACTGTTCGTATATTATTCAGAGGCAAAGGAAACACGGCGATTTTCTTTTAGCCAATTACTGCGTCTGTTTTTAAACGCTAATGTAATGGATAAATAAATAGTACGTCACGCCACTGCGCGTTTGAATGTTAAACTGTGGTACTTGTGTATGACAGCGGTGTAATAGTTTGTGATTGTATAATAATTACACCCATTTTCGTAATAATTATGGATGCGTTTCTACTTATGCTGATTTCTTTAAATGTTTTACTAACCTTTATGTTAAAATTTATTTTATTAAAATCAGAAAATGGTTTCCATTCAAGACCATCATGCCTCACTTAAAATATTTTTAGATTAATTTTGGTCTTCTATAAATATAACTAACAAAAAGGGCTTTCCCAAAATAGGTATTACAAGCTTTTATTTAGTTTAACCTGTTCTGATGTTTGTTTAAAATCCAATCGTAGAGATGTGGTGTCACTGTGCATCTTCTACCGCGTTGAACATGGGGAGTGCTCCAAGGAATTGTTCGGGCTGATTCCTGCCGCCTCTTTCCGCCACCGTCTTTCGTGACCGAAACTTCATCCCCATCATCTAGATGGTTGGCAGTCCACAACTGTGCACTTTTCACGGAACTTTTTGCCTCGAACAACAAAACTGTGGAATGAACTGACGCCTACGGTATAACCGGACCAATACGGCCTTCAAATATTCAAGAAAAGAGCGTACTCCTTCTTAAAAAGCCGGCAATGCACTTGTGACGCCTCTGGTGCTGCGGGTGTCCATGGGCGACGGTAATCGCTTACCATCAAGCGATACGTCTGCTCGTTGGCCACCTATATCATAAAAAAAGAAAAAATCTATCAAATAAAATTGTATCCATGTCCCTATTTCCGATTGAGCAGAAATTTAAAATATGCCTTTATTTCTGATGACAATGCATACATATATTCAGTACCTTTTACTATTAATCCAAAATAGCCGACGTAACAATAAGGCGGCTTACATATTTCTGAACAACCCACCGAACATGAATATCAAATGAAAGGGCTTAAAGTTATTTATATAATAACCAGTAATAAAAGTTTATTTCTGTAAAAAACTTTTTAAATTTATCATTTGTCATACCCGTCAAAGATTACAGAAGTATTTATTTGGTATACTATAATTACGTTCTATTGCCTAACTTTTAGAGATATTGTATTTGCTGCAAATAGAACGGTTCATAATTCAAATTAAAAATTAAAAAATCGCCGTTCGAATTAAAAAAGGGTTCCGTGTCATTATCTATATATTTCAAGCTTCTACCTGTTGCCTATAGAGAAAAAAAACATGTTTGTTGTATGGGATCCCCCTTAAATATTTATTTTATTTTGTTTTTTAGTATTTGTTGTTATAGCGGCTACAGAAATACATTATCTCTATCTATCTGATGACACACGTACGGACGAACAGGGAAGTCTTATTTTAGTAATAGGATCCCGTTCAACCCTTTCGGAACGGAACCCTAATAAAAAGGATAATACAAATGACTTCACAATAGGGATGTAGCTGTAAGAGTGACGTAAACATTGTTTTTTTTGTTAATATCCTTAATTCTAATGTTTAATCCTTAATATTCTGAGTTACACATTAAGAAATGATTTTTAAAATTTTCTGCCCAAAAGTGGTAAGATCTCAAGAAAGATAGTTCGTATGGAAAACCGAGGGCAACAGCTAATATTAGGTAGGGTCAACTAAAATCTGAAGCCAAAACTGACATCAATACAATAATCACTAGCTATTAAAACACTCCGATGAAGATGATAAGATTCCTAGTCCCAGATAAAAGGAAGAAAGGAAAAAATTAATTTGTATTCTGTGCGTTTATAATTAAAACAATAAAGGTTTGTTTGTTAGTTAGGTTAAAAGTACAAGTGGATTGAAGAGAAAATGAATGATGCCATAAAATGTAGCTTTTATTAATGAATAATGTCCGACCGCACATTTAACCTATTGTTTGCCTTTGTTAGAAGGAAGCCGCTTGTTATTCACCCATTTTTATTTTATTTAGGTATACAATTACTTTATTGTTTAATTATTTATTTACTACACTGTATTGTTGCATTCTCTGCATTCGCAATACGTATGGTGACCATTACGGTGAATTCTGCACATACTTTCTATCAGGCAGAGCAGAGTCGGTTTAGAAGGTTCATATATAAAACATATAAAACTTTTTATCCGACCACGTCAAAACTAAAAGGAACTGTAATAGTTTGACAGACTATTTATGTATATTCCACCGTAGCGCCTGAACTACTGTACAGATTTTAGTCAATATGGGGTCAAAAGATTCGTAATAATGGCCCGTGTGACATAAGCTATGTAAACTTTATCATAATTTTCACAACCATTGAGAGGACGATGTGGTTAATCCCTTACCCACTCGCTAGTGACGCATTAGAGAGCAACTATCCATCGTTACCTGAACACCTTGCTCCAACCACGACCGAATCTTTAATGCCCCTCACACCTCCGACTTTATACATTCTTCTTTCGATGTGCAGCCTGTTCTTCTCTGGAATGCGCCGAAGTCAGGATGTCTACAAGCCATCTTAGTTCAAATAGAATACCTGAACTTCTTTGGAATTAATTGGCAGCACAGACACAAACCTAGTACCTGACATTCTATCATATACCTACGTATAGTATTTTAAATATGTAAAATTTATGTGTATTGTTTTTTAATAATACGCAAATGTAGTGATTAATTTATGCATATTATTTATATTAAATGTAGGTTTATCTCTTATTTACAAAATTTACTTGGCACCTTCCAGATCTATCTTATTTCTACATTACCTGAAGGTAGACCGTCAGCTCCTGTACAACATGTCCAATAAGTATCAAATAAATCAACACCTTACTCGTTTCATTGCCTTGTACCTAAGAATTATCATTGCTTTCTCTACCCTCACTGATTTTGACTCATTTTATCTCTCCCTTCTTTGAAGTCGATGGAAACTATTAACTGAATCCAAAGGAAGTGTGGGGTTTCCATTGTGTTCTATTTTTTTCGGCACACAGAATTTCGAATCAGCTTGAAAAGTAAAAACTATCCAAGTCAATTTTTAAAATAAAAATAAATACCTACCAAATTTTTGAGGCATTTATTCAAATTATAGAAGTAAGTAGTATTAACAAATGTGATTGTTATTTATTCGTAATAAATTATGTCTTATTATGCTAATGTTAGTCACCGACGTAAGACCCGATTACTAGACTTTTTCCTGCTCTCATGTTTCAACATTAGAGTCATTGAAACTATAATATGGCCGACGACCTTTACTGATAGCCAGTATATATATGTATTGTAATATATGTTACGTAGTCTGACAAATGATTTCGTCACGGAAATATACGGGTACATAAAAAAATAACCGAAAAGTAACTCAAATCTTATTTTGGAGATCTAAACTAGCATTTAATTAATAGTCAAAAATATTACAGTTTGGAAACATAAAACGAGAAACATCTACTATTAAACTCTGCCGTTGGTCTGGTGGTTAGTTTGCCTGACTTCTAAGTCAGAGGTCTTATGTTCGATTCTTACCGAAACCAAATAATTATGTAATATTTCGGTACCTACTAATAATAAATAATAGCTATTACAGATATCAAACATAGAACGCCATCTAGTCCTAAACTGAGTAGAGTAGTATTAACTTGTATTATGGATACTAGACAACAGATATAAATAAATAAATACTTTTTTGTAATTACATACATACTATACATAGATAACACCCAAACTCCGAAATAAATATTTGCAAATCATAAAAATATTTGGTCCAACCCGAGAATCGAACCCGACCTCTTAAGCACGGCAGTCGTATACGCTACCACTGCGCCATCAAAGCAATCTATTTACTCTATCAGAGATGTGAGAAAATGTACTGCGTCAATCGAAATAGAAGACTGTATAAACTTATTATTTTCCATGACTAATGCTGCATGTGCGTGACCCTGACCGTCACCGTTAACCTTTGGGAAGGGCAGCTTTGCGCTCTAGTCTAGAGCTCAAGGTCGCCACTACACATCGATCACCATAATCAATGACCTAGAGTTACCCAAATTCTAACGATTCCCAGGTTGGCAGTATATGGCACCTACAGTTGTAATCTTTAAGAAGTTAATTATATTTCTAAGATGAAAAAATATGTTGACCATTTTTTAATATTAGCACTACATTGAGAGACTGCCTCTGTGGCTCAGTGGTAGCGAATGCCACTGCTATGCTAGAGGTCTCAGGTTCGATCCCTGAGTCGGACCAAATGTTTGTATGATCTGCAAATATTTATTTCGGAGTTTGGGTGTTTTCTATGAATAATTGTGTAAAGTGGCGCTCATAGCCCAGTTGCACTCGGTGATTGGAAACAATCATCGAGGGTAAGCAACGATGGCGCGGTCAGTACCTGGATGGGTGACCGCTGGTGGGATGTTACCATGAGACTCTCCGTGATTCGGAGGTCACGTTAAGCAGTCGGTCCCGGTTGTTATCATACGATAACAGTCGTGAAGCTTAGTTGGAGGCCTTCGGGCGGCTTAAAAACATCAAACGGCAAGATTTACGTAGCCACAACGTATTCTTGCCAGTCCCAAACCCGCACTTGGCCAGCGTGGCGACGTATGGCCTTAACCCTCTCCTGAGAGGAGACCCGAGCCCAGCAGTGGAACATTATGGGTTGTTGTTTGTTTGTTTGTTTTCTATGAATAATATGTATTTATTTACAAAAAAAAAGTATATAAGTATTAATATCAGTTATCTAGTACCCATAGTACAAGCTTTGCTTAGTTTGGGACTAGATGGAGTTGTGAAAAAAGCAAAAAAAAAAAGCTTTTTGAATTTGATATACAGATTTAGCTGAAATTAAGAAGCAAATAATATTTTAGTGTACAACAACAACATGTAATGTGAGTGTGGTTACCATATAGCTTCTTCTACTCTCTTTCTCTCATAGCGACAGCGAATATAGGTGCGCGGTATCCGCAGCGGAATCAGCAAGCGGCGTGTCGCGGCGACGCAGGAGTTTCTGTACGAACGTAGTTTGCGTTTATAGCTCTTGAAATAACTTAAATTTGTGAATAATTCTCCGCGATTGTTTTTCAATATACCGTCAAAATATTTATTGACATTTCTGTGTACTCCAAAACATGAAACTTCATAATATTTTATTCTCTAAATTGAAAACCTTTTCCTCTATTTCACCATAAACATTGTTAATCTACAACAGACATCTACATTCATGCACGTAGTGAGGTGCCTACGATTCGCAGCAGCGACCTTCAAACAACACGTGCGACGCAGCAGTTCGGTGATCTAACGATATACCACCGCACGTGGTTAAAGCAGCTGCGTCAACGTATCACACTGATGACACACAAATAAAAGTCTTTCTATGTATACTTAAGACAATTTTAGTAATACAATTATAATGTTAACAGTCCTTCCTCAAAAACTGGCAACGCGCTTTTTACTTGTAAGTTGGAGGCGTCGGTATCTGGCTCAGACTCCTCGCAAACTACTGTGTTCACGATTAAGAATATGCGTTTTCCGTCCTTTCCGCATCCGTCTTTGCTGCCTGCGCCTTTCTACTGTTTTTCTTTCGGTTAAAAATCGTAATATGCGACTATGTGAGTAAAGTAGTTCTTATTTTTCATAATAATAGTGTTTAGTCTATCTCTGGATTATATACATCAGTATTAAAATTTCGGCGAATATTTGGCATATGGAAACGGGTAACAAAGATTGGTCGGCCCCTTTCGATTCCATTTACACTAAACCATAATGCAAAGTCGACACAAATATTTGCAGATCAAACAAACATGTATTCCGACCCGGGAAGCAGGCCAGAGACCTTAAGAACAGCAGTCGTATACGCTACTGCTGCGCCACCGAGGAATTGTATTGTATGTTTTTCCCTCTTATTATCTATAGATTTTATCTTTTTGCTTTACAACAAAGTCAGAACTCTGCGTTTTAAAATATAGGCTGACATATTAGTTTCTGTTCTAGAGCGATATCCAGTATAATTTAATAATTGAGAGTGCTAGAATGTTTACTATGTTATGATAAAAATATAAACCACCGAAGTAATGGAAGCGGTTCTAAGTTCCTTTATCTTTATGACATGGAGACTAAACACATTAATAAATAAACATTAAATGATTATACCAATATAGGTCGCTGGCCATTTTATAGTTTCAATAACTTATATTGTAATTTCATCGTCAATATCGAGTTTGGATCTGTGTTTTCACTATCACTGGTTCCTGCCATAGCGTGGCTCTCCCACTTATTCCTCGGTTCAAGCCTTAAGCAAAGCCGGCAAAATATAACATACAAAGTTACTTTGGAATTCAAAATAATAGTATGAAGTATCTTAGTAATATCTTACTATGTTACTACTTCGCCGTTGAAATATCGTTACTCTGTAATAAAGATAGTCGTTAAAAACACTGAAACTTCGATTTAGAGTATGCAATCGATGAGCGACGCAATGGAATTTTTAATAAAAAAATAATCATTTTATAAGTATTTCGTTTAGAAATAACTATTAGAACCATAACCAAAACAAAGTAGTGAGTGGGATGTTTTGTTATAGTTTACGTGACCACGACACGTTTATTGCTCAAACAACTGCTAATCGACATGGTGCATTTTGAGCTCCGTACTTCGTGTTCGACCGCTATATGTGAAAAATAGTCTATTAAACATCATGCAATTATTTGCATTGACAAAGACTTTTTGTGAACTTTCGAAATCTCCGTTAATTGTGGAACTATTTTTCAGGTTCTTTATGCAATCGGAAAGGTATAGTTCCGAAGTAGTCACAGTGCCACCAAGGTAGGATCGAGCCAAATTTTCAAAATTTATAACAATGATAGCTAATATGAAAACTTATATTAGCCATCTAATCTGTCCTCTAACCCAAAGTAAAATAAGTAAAAACTAACAACACATCACAGTTAAATTTTCATGAACTATTTCAGGGTATGAATTCATACAATAACACTAACTAATTTCGGGAAAATATTCCAGTTGGAAATATTTTTACTATTCTCGTTATGTAAACCAATTGGCGAGATGAAAGGCGAAACAAATAAAAGAATTGCCAATAGTTGGTTCCAATTTTTTCACCGTAAATTCGTTAAAGAAGATTGTTGATATTGTTTTTCTTTTGTTTTAATCTAACAAGACAGCTATCTTTGCATTAGATTAAGATATTAGCAGAGTACTTTAAATATTCACAAAGCTTTTTATAATCGAAAATACTTGCTACTTAATAGCAGAAGATCAACCTACAGGGGCAGTATTCGTGCTGTCGTGTTTCGTTGGTGAATGCGAGACCGAAGGTCCAATGATGCAGAAACATTTCAATAGCCCACCCATAGTGGGAACATGGACATCATGCTGCGATGTTACATTGTCTGCTTTTGTAATGAGTATGGTGACCACTGACCACTTTCTTTTGGCTTCTGTTTATGCTTTCAATCAAACAGTGCAGAGTCACTTTGTAGGGTCATATATAAATATAACATCCAATCCCTTTCTCTGAATTAGAGGCACGTATTCCTCCCTATTTGACACGCTTCTGCTAATGTCAACGGACAAACCCAAAGGATGCCGCCAAGGCAATGTGAAACTTAAAGACCGTTCCGAACACTCCAGTATAATACTTCTTCTGGAAAGTATACATATTCTACTTTACTATTACACTTATTAATGGTGGAATACAGGAGTAAATGAAGACAATAAACATTAGGCAAAATATTCCCAAAAAAATTGTGCTCCACAGCTCTCTTTGTTAGGACCACAGGTTTGCTGATGATAATATTTTGGGTACCTTCCTGGTTACTTTGGAATAAGTTCTTTGCTGCAAGTAAAACACATTATTTATTCTTAAATCCTTTATTTCTATATGTTACAATAACCTAAACAACAAAAAAAAATTTTGGTGAACATATTTTAGACGCACAAATATTTAAATAATAGATTTAACTAGATAAATAAATAACTTCAAGACCATTATTATAGACCGATGCGTTCAGAGGCAATAATACCGTATACCAATGAATTACTGCAAAAACGTAGTAAACGTAGTACTTAAATAATATCTATTGACTCAATGTAACCCTCTAGACTATTAACAATTGTTTTTTCTGTTGCTATGATAAAACCTTCTTGAAATTTAAATTTTCGAATTTCGGAACTCAAATTCTAAAAACTATTTTTCTCGTGACCAGAACCAGACCAGACCGGCATTTTTTCTAGCACAGAATTGACATTGAACGGTATTGACAATATAAAAAAAGAAATTAACATTGCCATTCAACGTAATGCAATGTGGAGAAATTTTGACGCTGTATGTAAATATTGTAATTGTTTCTTTTTTATTATTATTATTGCCATATTCTTACCCTAGTAAATTTTAATATGTCACATTTTTTACAAGTTCGAAATAATAATTGATAAAATTTTTAAAAATCATTTAGAAATAATTAAAAACCAACTTTTATACGAAATATATTAAAACACTACAAAAAACAACACTTAAAAAATCATACTAAAATAACAATAATTTAAGTATTCTGCATGATTTTGTAGATGTCGAATATGTGACGATATTTCTACGAATATTTATTTTAAATTACATTCACCCTTCGACATTATTTACAAAGCCAATACAAATCTTAATTGATGTTTACCATCAGACATGAGGTAGTTACTCTATAGATTAATTAGAATAAGATTGGTCAGCAGGTTGCAATGGCAGTGGGTAGACCTTGTATCACGAAGAACTGATGGCCGAAGGTATCAAAGTGACTACGATTTTTGTGAAGAGTGACATTTTATCACAAAAATCGTGGTCGGCGGTTGCACAGTAGATAAAACTACAGTGGAGAATATAATAAATCAAATATAATATTCTAGTATGTTGAAGTGTTTGCCACATATATTTGGAGCTAATGTGTATTGCTATTAATATTTCTACAGGTATATGTGATCACATTCAAGATAAACACGAAAATTATGCTTAAACAGCTTTTGCTTTAGTCTATGACGAAAATGAGTAATATCTTCTCGGGTATTATACAGCTTCATTTATTTGTTGAATTCATGCATGTTTGTATATATGTGCAAGAGTGAATTCTCTTCTAGTCAACATTGGGGTGATGTAGAAATGAAATACAAGCTTGTATAAAAGAAATGAAATGAAAGTCATTTCCAAAACAAAAATTACGTAACACACAGTTTATTAAACCGCTTAAATAAACTTTAAGTAAAGGAAGTCTACTCATTATTTTCCTTCTATTTTAAACTAAACAATTTTGTAGAAAAGAAGAAAACAAAACGTCATATTTTCGTCACCAAAGACAAATCTTTATATGTATTAATCTTCTGTGCGTGTGTATGACTAATCTCTTCCTAAACGGCTGAACCGATTATAACCATATTTGTTTTATACTGATGATTCTAGAATGGTACAGATTAAAAAAAAATATTCGACCCGCGGCGTTACCTGTGTTATTTAGTTATTTTATATTTTCTGTTTCCCACAACTTTGAAAATGTTAGTTTATTTTTTTTGATTAATTACCCATTTTTAGGCACTGTAATATCTGTATATATGACGATGATGAATGAAAAGTACCATTGCTAAATTTCACAACGGCTGACTAAGTAATCAAGGCATCAAAGTATACCTAGCAAACAAAAAAAAGTAGCGTTGAAGCAAAACGATAAATAAAATATCCGTGAAGGCAGTGAATCATCCAAAAAAAAAACTTGGATATAATCTTATCAATTCTTGTAACATTTTCAAGTAGTACACAAAAGACCACATAAAATACATCCTGCAATTTCATACTGAGTACTGCAACAATTTTTTCATAAATAAACAACCGATCGATGGTCCTTGATGTAATAATTTACTACACTACACATTTAAATCTTTAGGGATACGCTCCTCGCTCTTCTCTGGATATTTTTGCCATCCACAGTGCACCTGCCACAGCTAAAGCCTACAAGGGAAAAGAAGGTATTACAATTCCGTACCATTTGTACTGATTAGGATCATGTTAGAGAGTCATCAAGAGGTCTTAGTTGGATTTCGGCCTATCCTTAGACATGAGGTTATGCCCTACTATAATAATTAGGATCTTGTTATAGAGTCATCAAGAGCTCTCAGTTGCATAGCGGCCTATCCACGCTGGACAGTTGGTGTAAAATTTGACTTAATGTTACTTCTCTTGGCAGTTCTTTTGTTTACCGGGTCATTCCGGGTGTACGATACACCGGGAATGAATCACAACCAACTGAAAGAGCGGTATTATTCAATGAATAACCCCTTTAAATGTTGCCACATTTCCCTGGGAGGGTCTCGCTTCGACATGAATGGCCCGGTTTCACAAAGTGATACCACAGCCTCACAGAAAACCAGTGTGAAACAGCTCTCGCGTTGTGTTTCTTCGAGTGAGTGAGCCGGAAACCGGAGACTCGTACCCCAAACCCTCCCCCTAACCCCAAAATGGCGGCAATGCAATTGTGACGCCTCTGGTGTTGCGGGTGTCCATGTCCATGGGCGATACGTCTGCTCGTTTGCCATCTATTCCATAAATAAAAATTTTTACTATTAATAATATTATTTTATCATAACAAATAAAATAGGCATGTCTACAGCCGAACAAGGTTAACTTGTATCTAGTATAAATATGCAGTGTAATATACACTATAAATTGAAGTCCATAAGTACTATTTTACCAAATAAAATATTTTGTATAGATGACGTTACCTGCATTAATACTAAGAAAACGCCAGCTGCACCGATACTGGCGGCATGCGACCTAACCCAGCTACCGAACGCTTCTGAACATCCGATACGATAAGCCGTCTCAACCGTACAGTTGAATATTTGGACAGTTCCGTAAACATGATTACAACAGCTGACTGGTAGACCACTTGTTTCTTGTGTACCCAAGGGTATAATCCAATCGCTCGCGTTCACCACACCGCAGCATTCAAACTGAAACAAAAACGAATTAGTGTCTGCCCGCCCAATAAGACTGCTAACCAATGGCTTCCAATTAGACTACACGGATGGCGAAGCGGCTTAAGTCTAAGTGTTGTAGGTTAGACTTTAATACAAACTGTAATTTTTCTGAAATTTTAATAAAATCAAAATTACATTGCCTCAAGAGACGCGTGTGGCGACCACTAAAACACTAGCCTATTGCCTCACGGTTGTGTGGATCTAGTTGATATTTTTTCTATTTACACGGAAACCTTGGTAGTCTAAACTATGAATTATACAATGACTCGGTAAAGCAATCACTTAAGCTAAGAATGATAGCTCGTGCTAAACTATGAGTAATTAAAACGTAAAAAAATTGACACGTGTGGCACTGCTATAATATTTTATATAAAAATACTCGTATGTGAGTCGACAATCTAGATATGTATATTAAAATACATATAAATATTACCAACAATTTGTACACCCAATATGTACTACACAATACCTGGGCAATGCGAAGAATACTGAGCTAGCAGAAGACGAGGGGAGACATCTTTTTTTTTTCAACAATGCCATCTAATCCCAAATTAAGCAGGGCTTGTACTATGGGTAATTGACAACTGTTGTAAATACATATATAAATATTACACATAGTAAACACCCAGTCTCCGACCAGGGAATCGAACCTGACACGTCAAGCACAGCAGTCGCTTACGCTACCGTTACACCACAGAGGCAATCGAAAATGTTTTATATTTATACTAATGTAACTCAAATGATTCACAAGTAATACAAGGGATCTGGCGTTAATAGTCTTTATTCTACAATTGTTGTCAACGCAAATAGTTAAATAACAGGGTTTTTACAACACTTAACACTCTATTACAAATCTACTTACTTCACAAATTTCCAATGACCCAGCATTTACTCTATACAATCCCTAAGAATTAATATACACTTATTACCTAGGGTAAAGTACTCTTTTGTATATGATGAACAAAAATATTCTTAATATTTCATACATTGTCTGCACACGCCAGCTATTTTATACATTGTCTAGGTATTGTATAGAGTACCCAAATTATACAGATTGCCGGCAATATATATCTAAAACCGTAATATATAAAGAGTACCTAATCCTACCTAATAATAATCAATAACATGACCTTCGAGCCGTTCAATGATATATGGTATGTGAAAATAGAATCGTATTCATTCCTACTTATGCATCGATAAAGAAACGCCCAATGTACATTTTTAGTTCATCAATTTATACTCAATTAGTTTCACTACACACAAACAATGTATCTATCTGTATACTAATGCGCTTGAAACTCAAGAGCCAATGGTCTAAAATTCTGGTAATGGTATAATCATACCTTTCTACTGGTATAAAAGGCGATACTCTCGTCAGCTTAAAACTACAATCCGATTCTTTGCACTCATTGGCAAAATAATCATAATATATTTTTGACCACTTGCTCTCAGCCCATAGCAAACTTAAAATCTAATAAGGTAAGTATTATTGTTAAGATATAGTATATTTATTTTTAAAAAAAACAAATCAATAATGTAAGGCAGCTGAATCGTGTCTGATGCAGAAAGCTATACTTAGCACGAAATGTGAGAGGTTTCACTCCTTGATATCCTAACTATCATGTAAGCCAAGGCAGCTTGGTTCCATGTATCCGATGGGATCGAATATGACATAATTTGTAAGAATGAAATAAAGGAAAATGAATAATATCAAATGTCTATCCATAGAGAATTGATTGCGTTATGGTATGTATATCAATTGAAATTTTGTCACCGTGGGAGTGTCACGCTTCGGCATTAATGGGCCGGCTCTACCATAGTGATATCAAAGCCTCACAGAAAACCTCTGTGTTTCACCGAGTGAGTGAAGATATCGGAGGCTCATACTTCCACTTCCTCCCCCATCACCTCCCCATCTCCCAAGGTCTGGCAACGCACTTTTGACGCTTCTGCTTTTGCGGGTGTCCTTGGGCGGCAACGCTTACCATCAGGCGATACGTCTGCTCGTTTGCCCCAATTGAATAAAAAAACAGATTATTTTATATATATATAAACTACTATACTTACATCCTCTTGAACTTGATCCCACAGTCTTGTTACCTCCAAGCTCTTGCTAGGACCATACAAGTCCATAGTCGACATAAGTTGTTGCTGTACCAGAGGCACAGTATTACTCCTCAGGGCATAACCTGCGATGCATGCGGACAATTGGAACACGAATATGAGAACCATGGCTGCCGCAAACTGAAAACATGGGAAATACGTTGTCAAACAATAGGTAATTTGTTTATTTTTAATTTTTATTATAAGTATATTAACTTGAAATCGTAAACCGTAAATGTTATGACCTGTGCCCTCAAATGTGTGACTAATTGTACATTTATACTTTTTTTAAATTTAAAGCAAATAATATTCAAAACGTGCTTCTATTGACTACCTTATTTTCATTATCCTGCTTAAACAGCGGTCAAATATTAAAACGCATCAGCATTAACTCAGTGGAAAGATGTTCACTGCTGGACATAGGCCTCCCCAAGGTCTTAACAGCAACTGCCCCTCATCCAAAGGCTTCCTGCGACTTTACCAGGGCTTCCCATTCCGTGCGTGCGTGCGTGCGTGCGTGCGTGCGTGCGCACACGTATATGTGTGTGCACCTATTTATATGACGTAGGTGTTACCCTTAAGGTTACTCTACAGGGTTTGTGCTCGTAAACATAAGTCTCTTTTCTCAACTGATGAGTAAACCGATCTTTGAAACAAATGAGTTTTTTATTTCTATACATATACAAAACAAACTCCAAGTAGGTAATACGTCACTGATTGTTTTAAACTCAATGTAGTTTTGTGGTTAAAATTAGCGTCTCACATATTAATTAGCATATAGTAATGTAGTAAACATTTAAATTAATGAGAATAAAAAACAGATTTTGTTTTTAAATCTTAATAACAGACAAGCAATTTTTTTTTATTTGTATTAAAGTCTGCTAATTCGGTTATTGATAAGCTAATGTTCGTAATCCTATAAAAAGATAGCAATATTGCAAGATACATCATACCAGCCCCCTTAGCCAAGACACGAGTGGTTGACGTCGATTCTCTTTCTACAATCACCAACGATTCTAATACAACGATTGTAATATTGGCTTAGAATTGATCTTTTGTTTTGACCACGTGACTTAATGTTGAGATAACATCATTCCCATACATTTGCTATATTTATTGTAACATAGAAAATCTAGTTGTCCATAAGGCTGCCTAGTTTTTTTTATGGAATGCAAACGAGGAGCCTTATCGCGATATGGTGAACTATTACCGCCGCCCACAGACACCCAACACCAGAGGCGTAAGTGCGTTACCGTCCTTTGGGGGATGGGGATGGGGATGAGGGGAGGGGTTGGGTAGCGGGTATCCTCTCTCACTCGTTGAAACACAGCGCAGTTGCTGTTTCCCACCGGTTTTCTGTGAGGCCGTGGTATCTATCCGGTCGAACCGACCCATGCATGCCGAAGCGTGGCTCTCCCACGGTAAATTACCAATTTTGCCAGTGTTCGGAAGAAAAACGTTCATTAAAATGCAAGGTGCAGAATTATCAATCTTAACCGTCTTAACAATCTTAACAATAAATACTTTACAAACGTTGTAAATCAATTTGTATTGATTGTTTAATGAGCATTTATTTGTCCCTGGCTGTAACTGTGAAGTAAAACAAATGTCCGAAGTAGAATTAATGCTGCTGAGAGGTCAGTTGGCTCAAACTTAATGTCTCGTATGTTCGTAAGATTATATGTATAAAAAGGTTTGATAACAATTGAGGAAGCTCGTATCGTGTCGTATATATGTATATCTCGGTATTTTAATATTTTGGAAATCAACCCCTATTTATATTTATGGCAGGGGAGTGCTTTGTATGAAAATCGAATTTCAGTAAAGTTAAAGTAATTATGGCAGAAGGATTTCGAATAGTATTTAAGTAAAAGAATTATTGAAAACAACTAACTACTTAATATTATAAGGAGGGATGTTTTACTTAAAAATTATGAGCAAATAACTAACTCCACGAGTACAAAGTCGCAGGCGGCCGCTAGTTCACAATAAAATACATTAAAAATGAAACCTACGTTGTCAAACCCACAAAACGAAACATAATGGTGATAGATATATCATTGCCTCAGAACAAAGTTCTACTATCTTACAACTTACCTAACCCCATGAGCATTCGTCATATGTTTATCATTCATATTATATAGAAATTTAACCCCTCAAAATTTTGAAATGATTCACAGACATGCATGAGCAGTGTCGCATGTTGTAGTAGAGCATGTACAGTGGATTTTACGAATACGATAATGACCCACATACTGTACACGATAAAGATATGAAATAGAATATTTGAAATGATATCATGCTCATGAGATCGGTTTCCACGATAAAATACAGTAAATCTATTATAAATTTCATTTGGTTATGCTACAATGATTTCAAAGATGAGCCGCAATAATCATTTAATTAATTAATTGTTGAAAATGATATGAAATGACAAATGACTTTTATTTTGAAACTTTATCTTCTACAGATATTTGTACACGTTAGACTTCACAGCAGAACGGTGTCCCACGGTGTTTTTTTTTAGTCCGTGAACATTGATTAAATATAAACTAGGTATTGCGAGTACAGTATAAGGTCTTGGTAGGCCTTTTTAAGAAAGGACCATGCTTTGAATCGGCCTGTCCATACAGGCGACATACGAGCCCCAGCCACCGTGCTACCAACTGGTATTAGTCAAGTTCATAAAGTATTCTATTCTCTAGCCATACGTTATTTAACTTTTAGCAACGGTTCAGTGTTATTTTCAACTTTAAACTTACTGCCTTAAAGTTGTTTCTTTTATGAATAAGGGGGTAAAGGTTTAGATATACATCTAGGTACAATCTTAAATTTAAGATTTAATGTTTGATGTTACTGATTGCTAAAATGTTTGAATGTTTTATAATTAGTGTCTTTCTTCAAGCGACAAGCGTCTACGAACAGATTTTACATCTCTATGACTTACCATACCTGTATTAAGAACCTAAGAACATTTTGATAATCGTTACGGGTAGTGAAGCCCTAAAAAGCTCGTCAACAGTTTTCTGTAGAATTTGAAAATCGCCTCGTAGTTGTAATGTGGAATAGAAAAATTTATTTCAACTATATCATAATAGATTTTTTTCAAATATATCTCCCCGTGGAAGAGTCATGCTTCGGCATGCATGGGCCGGCTCGATCGGAGTGACACCACGGCCTCAAAGAAAACCGGTGTGAAACAGCGCCTGCGCTGTATTTCACCGAGTGAGTGAGGATACCGGAGGCCCATAATCCAACCCTTCCCCTCATCCCCCACCCTATCCCCCAAGGCCGGCAACGCACTTGTGACGCCTGGTGTTACGGGTGTTCATGAGCGGTGGTAATCGCTTACGATCAGGCGATTCGTCTGCTCGTTTGACGCCTATTCCATAAAATAAAAAAATATATAAGCCTACCAAAGTGAATCTACTCTGCCTGATGGAAAGCATAAGCAGAATCCGAGAGTAGTTGTATATACCCATTGGAAACAACAGGCATTGCAACATGGTGACCCACACTATGGCGGTTTATTGATATGCTTCTATATTAATAAGTCCCCGGTGCCGCACTCACCAACAAAACATGACAGCACGAGTGCTATCATTATAGATTGGCCTTCTGTGAGAATGTAATGACTCCGTGGTCGAGCCTGCCCATTCGTGCTAAAATCAGGATGGCTTTCTTTGAAGTACTTTAAAGCCGACCTCAACTTGGTTTGGGCAAAAGCCTCGAAAGACGTATAAGATACATTTGTTAGTTCGTTTTTCAAGTTTTATCACAAACATTATCTCTGTGAACGTATTCGATGTACGCAACCACCTAATAACTGCTGTGAACTGACGTGAGCACACTTTAATGTGTTCATAATTAATCAGAAGGTCAATGCGAAGGTTGGCCTAATTAAATACAGTCCTGGTTCCAAAAATAATTACACGCAGTAATTTTTTAAGGGCAAAGATACATTGCTATCAATATTACACAGAGTTATAACTATTTACATTTCAATAATGAAATAGTACCACGGGACCGTCAGTCTGAAAGCGATCAACACGTAACGTTTTGCGAAAGAGTAACGACTCAATTTTCATACGGTTTGCACTGGTTGATGGATTAATTCATGAGATAGGTGTAAAGCTACAGTTCAGGTTTTGTATTTATTTATTGATTCATGATGATTGAAAAAGACAATGGAAAATATTACGACCGCTGTAAAATTTAACAGCGTGCACGGCGTAAACAAATGAGTCATATGAAAAATACTTATTTATTCCAATAAATAGATCTATCACATTAAGAATTTCCAAAGTTACTTGTTTACCTTTCTAGAACGGCTATTAAATCTCCAACTAAAAACGTCAAGTGCATACGAATAATATACTCTCATCTATTTCCATTCTAATATTATTAAGAATTTAATAATTCAAAAGTAATTCAGTGTGTCTTTCATGGCTGTACCGATTTTTGTGAAATTTGGCGGGAAGATAATTTGATTCTTGAGGCAGTACATAGGCTACTCTTTACGAAGATAGCCAACATAAAAACGGGCGGAGCCGCGAGAAAGCTAGTTACATTTAAAAATGTAAGTCTTTGCACTTAGTTCTTCTACTGTGCTATGTTTAACGTCTAATAGCTACTCACTTTTTTACTAACAAAATTCTGTAGTGACCGTGTCATTTAATAAATATTATAACTTAAGACTAGTTTGCCATTTGCACTAGACCTAACAGATATGCAAGTCATTCTGTTGAAAAAATGAGGATGTCTAATATTGACATACAGTCAAGTAAGAATTAGATCTTTCAAAATATTGTATTATAATAAAAGTGCATTAAGATTCATCTTTCTTACCCGTTTTCTTTAAAGTCCTGTATCGTGATTCGGCGCAAAAGCGCTCACAGTTAAAAGCCTTGCTAATATAGATTTTAATTATTGTATACAATAATACAATTCAATGTTGTTCAAAGGTTGTAAAAATCCGATGCGAGCATTCGAAGGAAATCGTCCTTCAAAAATTTAAAAACCGAAGCAAGAATTATAATTATTCTCTATTGTTTCGGTTTTCAAATCGGTAACGTTGAAAATAATTATTTTTAAGAGTTGAGAGGCAGTGGGTAATAAATAAGTTGTAGGAAGTTATTTCCACGACATGTTGTATGTTTATGACTGATGCATAGATTAAGGCACAGTTAAAATCAAAGACCACTAAATTAATAAAAAACGTGTTATATTGGCTATTAGTTTACTAATTAAAATAAAATATCATCTGTTGAATGTAACTTAAACATAACTGAAAGATAAATAGTATTTATATCTTACAAAATATGACGAAGATTAAACATCTAAGAATTTGAATCCTGTAATTACAAAACGAATCACTTCCTTATTTAACCTGTTGCGTATCTTACGAGAATATTAATTATCAAGGAATAATTTATTACAACGGGTGACATTTCTCTGGGCGTCATGTCAAATTTAATGGCGCGAAAATAGGGCACCCGGCTTAGTACCTACGAAGAATTTATACTACTGGGCTAATTTTATACGTCCCGGACCAAACAAATGCGAGTTTATGTCAAAAGCGTTATGTTCCGACAAATAATGATGTAACGTCGTCGCAATCATGATAATTATGTTTACAATAGTGATGGAGATGTTTACCTTGCAAGACGATTATGTATTTAGTATTTTAAAGATTTTTATATAATAAATTTTACTTTGAAATTCCAAACTGTATTTCAGTAGATAATACAAACAAATTTCATGAACCGTCCATTATCAGCTCCAATTAACACCAATTACTACAATGTTCACAGCCATCAGGAGAGTCTATCTATGACTCTGTGTGGGTACATACATTTTCACGGTCATTCACTAATGTTGAGATAAAAATGAACTGCACTTACCGCCATATTCATAATGTAGTTCTCTGTGTAGGCTCCATAGAATCCAAAAAATGAGATCAGGAATATGATAACACCGGTTGCGATGCAGAAAGCTGGCAGTGAGAAAAATCTCTCAGATAAGAACTCATGGTAACCATTGTAAGCTGATTGTACCGAAGCGCCAACCGACAGAACTATAATACCAGTGATCTGCAAACATTACATTTCCAACTAATATTGATCTGTCCCGCTTACAATAAACGTTTTACTATTATCTACTATCTTACCAGAAATATAAAATTAACCGTCACTAATGTGTATTTCACAGTTGTAAACAGTTTTGACCACATTTTCGCTGTAAAATGTTCAAATTGCTACGTGCACACTCTCGTGACAGCTTCCACAATCTTAGTTTTAACTGCTTGGAGATATTTTTATCACTATAGGTAGGTAGATTAATCTTGATAAGAAAAACAAGCGGATTTATCAGACGCGCACGTCGTTCACTCTCAAGCACAAAAGATCACAGACTGAGCTGAAACATGTTGTGCTGTTACAGATGCCTCTTTACTGTAGTGTAAAACTGTTTATTTTTTAATTCTTTCTTTTTGGTGTTTAGATAATGCATAATTAAGAATAAACACAATAGTATTCGTTTTTTTTTTTTTCACCTGAGTTGTTGTTCAGTAATTATGCCAATGTATGCAACTACCTATTGATAAGAAAATGCAGGCATGTAACGATTTGTAATTTTATTTTCATTTTAGTAGTAGCATGTTTTTGTGTTTCAGTTACTGTAAAATTGTCATATCTACACGTTTATGACTGGCCCCTAGATAACATTTTCACTATCGTACTTTTATAACTTTAGTTATTTACCAGTATTTTTTTTAGAAAACTAAGAATTTGCAATATAGTATTGCGGATATCTGACACATGACGCCATCTAGTCCCATTTTTTTTTTGAAGTGGTGGAATGCCTTTACGCACTTCGCTCCCCCCCCGCGGGGACAGGGGGTTCGCTTTGTGTGGGACTCCTGACTGACACCAGCCAGACTACCCACTAAACCACCACGGTGTGCTACTCTGCGCCTGAGACGGGAGAGATCCGGGAAGCGCTTTCTTACGCCATCCGGACCCCTCCCAGCGCCTGCCCGCACTGGAGCGGGCTCCGTCGTCTGATGGTAACTCTCAATTGAGGCGACGTACGGCACACGCGTTACGTCGCCCCCCTCGTGGGTGGCCTANGACGGGAGAGATCCGGGAAGCGCTTTCTTACGCCATCCGGACCCCTCCCAGCGCCTGCCCGCACTGGAGCGGGCTCCGTCGTCTGATGGTAACTCTCAATTGAGGCGACGTACGGCACACGCGTTACGTCGCCCCCCTCGTGGGTGGCCTATGTAGCGGATGGGGGGGAAAACCCGTCCCGCCCATCCGCGGCCACACTCAGGGCGGCATGAGGCGCTGGTAGGCGCGCCTCCGCCGCCCGGTTCGCCGGCGGCGGATCGGGTCCGAGTGGAGATCGTCCTCCCGGGCCTTCTCCGCCGCCTCCTTCTGCGAGATGACTTCCTCGCAGAAGGTCGCGACCGCGGTACGCCATCTAGTCCCAAACTCAACCTCCTAATTCCGAACTGTTATTGAGTATTATATAATTAGACCAATCAATAATACTTTCAGTTTGACTCGGGATTTGAACGATCGAATTCCATACCTCAAGCATAGCAATCGCATACATGACCGCTGCTCCACCGATACACTCAGTCAATAAAAGACTGCCTACATGAATGGCGCAATGCTATAAGCGGTCACTCGCCTTTTTCTACCGCAAGTGAATATTCTAAGTTCAAACGCTATTTGGGGCAACACTTTGTGGGTCTAAAAATTAATGTACTAAGCCTGGGAATTTCTTATGTCTATTTCATGCATTTTTGTTAAATCTCTGCTACACAGGTATATTCTTAGCACAGGATTTATCTTTTCAAACAATAAAAAAATAATTACATACGAAAGAATTTTTATTATTAAAACGTAATAGTACAATCAACAAAAATAACCATAAATAAAAAAAATAACCATCGAAATAATCTAGCAAGCCGCGCCATATTTATTTTATGCAGCGTGTGTTTGTACGGTGTGTGCATTCATCTTTACACCGTTCTTGTCTCAATGATCTTCTAACAAAAATGAATATTGCAACAGATAATTCTGGGTGTAATTAAATGACAGATAACAAGGCCGTTAAATATATAATATTTACCTATTTGTATTTAAATGTTTGTCGTTGTTTCATTCCTAGGCTTATAGTGGTGTACGACTGTGAAAATGTTTTAGATAGTAACAATGAAAAATGTAATGTAGGCGTTAAACTTTAAAACAAATGTGACTTTTTATTTGAAATTTTTTAATCCTTCTTAAAAATTGCATTGCATAACACATCAATAGTCTAAAGGAAAGTTCTACATATTATTAGATGATACATCATTGTACATGGCTACACATCCTCCACATACATTTGTCTAAATACCCTACCCTACTCCAGCTTGAGTTTTAACGTTTTTCTTTTCATTTAAGGAAAAGAGGTCTTGATACCTTTTTTACTTTATCTTTTACATTCCTCTTATCTTCATAGACGTAACGTCAGTACGTCACGTTGGTGAATCATTTTAGAGGAAAAGATGTTGTTTTTCTTAATGATAGCAGAGTATGTTCTTCCTAAATAAAGGTGTTCAATAATGTCACACTCCTACAAATTGTTAAATTACCCAGCGATGATTTTGGTAAAGGTAATTTTAAGTAAGTTTAAAGGCAATAATATGTATGTAATGAAGAAGCCAGGTAAATTTGTGTGTTTGCTTTCTCAAAATAATAAAGCTTATGCTACGGGGAGCGCTCTGAAGAATTGCTTCTGCACTGCTCAATGCTACACTGCTCTATCCTGCACTGAACTACGCTGCTCTGTTCTACTCTACTCTGGCCTAATCTGCTATGTTCTGCACTGCTGTACTGTGCCCTGCTATATCCTGCTCTGCTCCACCCTACTCTGCTCTAATCAACACTGCTCTACCCTGCCCTGCTCTACACTGTTCTAGTCTAAGCTGCTCTACTCTGATCAGCTGTGTTCTGCACTGCTCCACAGAGCCCTGCTCTTATCTGCACTGCTCTATCCTACTCTGCTCTACTCTGCTCTGCACTGCACATCTCTGTTCTGCTCTACTCTGCTTGTCTTACTCTGCTCTACTGTGCACTGAACTGCACATCCCTGGTTTGCTCTTCTCTGCTCTACCCTATTAAGGCCTAATCTGCACTGCTCCACTCTGCACTGCTATATTCTGCTCCTCTCTACGCTGCTCTGCATATCTGCTATTCAGCTCTGGTCTGCTCTGATCTGCTCTGATCTGCTCTGTTCTGAAGTGGTCTACCATGCTCTGCTCTACTCTACCTTGCACATACTTCACTGCACTGTTCTGAACTGCTCTGTTCTGCACTACTCTAATGTGCCCTGCTCTTGGCTGCACTGCTCTATCCTACAGTGCTCAGTTCTACTCAGATCTACCCAACACTGCTCTCCTCGGCACAGTAATAACCTGCACTGCTATGTTCTGAACTATTCTATTCTGCTCAGTTCTGCTCTGCTCCAATCTGCTCTGCTTTGCTCTATTCTGCTCTGCTCTACTCTGCTCTGCACTATACTGATCTGCTCAACTCTGCACTGCTCTACTCTGCTCTGTTCTACTCTGCTCTACTCTTTTCTATTCTACTCTTTTCTATTCTAATATTCGTAAGAAAATACTAAACAATAAAAACTAAATACAATTGCAGTTGCAGACAAGTTGCAGTGGATTAAGCGGTCGCCACAACACTTTCTACTGCGCTGAGTTTTGTGGCTTCAAAACCCACATGGGACATCACTTTGTGTTATCCACAAATAGTTCTGAGTAAAGTAGAGTTAGAGTCTGGGTGTTTTTTCTATCCGTTTCATGTATGTTTGTTATGTATGACCGCGACATAAGTTTTAGGATTCGAAGTGCAAGGGTTAGTCTTTTTTAGAAAGATAGAAAAAAAATATAGAGAATAAGAAAATTCCAGATAACTGCGATGTTGCTGGCTCAATGTGCCTTATGAGCTGACCAATGTGTGTGTAAGTATGTGTAAGTAGTTTAAAAGTATCTGTTAGTTTTTAGTTTAATCGCATTCCTATTAAATGGGCCATGTAACATCAAACACATACATCATCTATTTCTTATCTCTCTCCGTTTGTAATATTAAAATGACCGCCATTTACTAAACTAAACTGTGTATGTATACACGGTACATGAACTAAAATATTATTTTTTAATTTTTGTCTGTCTGTCGGTCTGTCTGTTTGTTCCGGCTAAATCTCTGGAATGGTTGGACTACTTTTGACAGGACTTTCACTGGTAGATAGCTGATGCAATAAGCACACAGGCACACCACCGTAAGAATCTCAAAATCAGCCCGCATACTTGCTTGCTGTTGTCGGATTAGGCTTTCTATAATACTATCGCGGACAACGCCTGAACTCAATGCTATCTATATCTTCTTCAACACGGGTAGATGGAGCCGAGGTAGCCCCAATTGCCCCATTGTTGATCCAACCGCTGCTGTCGCAGATTCAAAAGGATTTGAATCCACGTGGTTTATATCTCCGTCCGCCGTCTTATATTTTTAATCAATCAGTGCGCACACCCGGCGCAGGCGACGTCTCAGGAGCAAGTGAAGTGTTCTATTAACGTACACACTACTGACAGATCGAAGTGACAGTTACCGACAACTTTATAACAGACTGTCAACGTCATACAATGAGGGTAGTATTACCATTCAAATTAAATAAGTAATCGTTTATTCTCCGACATATATATACAGGGTTACAGGAAAAGTCGTGCTAGATCCGTTACGGGCGTGGTGTACCCATCATTTCTGACTTATTTTACTATGAAATACTCTACCCTAAACTTAACCCTTTTCGAGATATTCGACTTTTATTTTTTTATTGAAATTTGCCGATTTTTAGGCTACTCAATTTAATAATAGGCCGTAGTAGACAAGTGAAAGATAAACAAAATTCAATTTAGTAGCCTAAAAATCGGCAATTTTCAATAAAAAAATTAAAAGTCGAATTCCTCGAAAAGGGTTAAGTTTAGGGTAGATTTAATAAAGATGACAGATATTGACGCAGGTTCTTTTGAGATAATTTTACATATTATAGAGATTTTTTTAAATAATCATGCTCATCATCAATGAGCTCTTCGGAACACTCTTTCATAGTTCATTTTGTAACTTATACTTAACTTTTTAACTTATAACTTATATACAAATATAACCTAAAAACAAATATTATATCTATTTAATGAGAATAAAGTTATTATTATTCTCCATGGTGAAAACGCAGCTAAATGGTTAAATTCAATGTTTTTAATGATTAAGAAAACACTGGATTATTGTTTTAAAACTTAACAAAATTTAGGTGGCCAATACTTTGTTTCAAATAGTTTAGTTCAACTAGTTCATCAGTTCTCGTAAGCCATGCCAAGTAACCGCCCAGTGCCGTAAGTATAGCCTGAAAAAAAATAAAAATCAAAGATTATTTTATCCATTAATCGGTCGGAAATCAAAAATCTATAAATATGAATTCTAAACCTTGTAAGACAGGCCGTTTAGATATCTATTAANTTGTAAGACAGGCCGTTTTGATATCTATCTACTTAAAAATACTTGATTTTAAATCCAATTATCTTGATTTATATTACGGTTAGTAACAAATTTGTTATATATTAAATATATTTTAATTTTAACCTTCTTTAAAATTAAATTTAAATACTTGGATATAAAAACAATGACAATAGTAAATGTGTCAAAAATTTCTCCGTAACATATTAATGTGATTTAATATTTATTTTTTACATTTATACGGTTTCATATAATGTAATGTATTAAGTTCTGAAAAATAATTCAATAGGTCCCAGGTTCCAGTCATCACACCACTCTCCCTTTTCAATCTAAGGCATTGATCAGAAAAAAAAATAAAATCGTTGGGCGTAGCGTAGACCGAATTGACTGAATAGAAACACCGAGATGATGCGAGATGACTTCCTCGCAGAAGGTCGCGACCGCGGTAAGACTGCTCTCGCCACCGGCCATGGAGCGTACGATGGCCGGTAGCGAGAGATCTCCTCCGATGACTGCAGTGAGGGACCAACGCTGCGGCGCCCAAGCGGGGCACACCGCTCGACAGTGGGCGGGACTCAATTCCCTCCTGGCGACCGAGTGCAGGTACTTCCCGAAGCAACCGTGCCCGGAAAGCACCTGTGGCAGTCGGAAAGATAGGGTCCCGTGCTGCCGCCCTGCCTACTCGAGGATGGTCATCCATCCGGTCGGCTGGAGTGCCTCCACGATGGCGAAACCAGCACGTGGAGCCTCCAGCCGCGACTACCACCGAACCATCGTGGCTCGACAGGCGGTTTCACGCCACTCGCGAACCTCTTCGGGCGGAGGACGAACGCCACTCTCCGCCCGGAATTCAGCCACCCGTCGATAAACTTCGGCGAGCACCTCCCTCTCCAAATCCCACGGCGGTGTCCCGGCCAAGGAGCACGCCGCCTCGGTCGACACCGTGCGGTATCCGCGTATGGCTCTGAC
>PKRV01000053.1:1077287-1160318 GCA_003709505.1 Hyphantria cunea | reverse complement strand
AAATATATTTTAATTTTAACCTTCTTTAAAATTAAATTTAAATACTTGGATATAAAAACAATGACAATAGTAAATGTGTCAAAAATTTCTCCGTAATATATTAATGTAATATAATTTATTTTTTTTACATTTATACGGTTTCATATAATGTAATGTATTAAGTTCTGAAAAATAATTCAATAGGTCCCAGGTTCTAGTCATCACACCACTCTCCCTTTTTAATCTAAGGCATTGATCAGGCAAAAAAATAAAATCGTTGGGCGTAGCGTAGACCGAATTGACTAAATTGAAACACCGAGATGATGCGAGATGACTTCCTCGCAGAAGGTCGCGACCGCGCTCTCGCCACCGGCCATGGAGCGTATGACGGCCGGCAGCGAGAGATCTCCTCCGATGACTGCAGTGAGGGACCGACGCTGCGGCGCCCAAGCGGGGCACACCGCTCGACAGTGGGAGGGACTCAATTCCCTCCTGGCGACCGAGTGCAGGTACTTCCCGAAGCAACCGTGCCCGGAAAGCACCTGCGGCAGTCGGAAAGATAGGGTCCCGTGCTGCCCGGGATCGATTAACTTGCTCGCAAAAAGAGACGGCGGAGATCGTTAAGTTCGCGCTTCATATCATGGCCGCAATCATAAATAATAATAAATTAACTTTATTTGAATAACTGAACTAAGAGTTGGTATAGTACCCTCTGACTTTGCACATACTAACCTGTATAAAAGCCATGATGAGAGCGACAACAGCAATGACGTGCGTCTGATATGCTAAGTATTCACCCAATGCGGTTGCACACCCAGTCATATACGAGTTTTGCCAATTACACTCAAATGACGAAATAGTTCCATACGACCTGGGACAGCAGCTGTCTGGAATCCGGTTCCAGCTGAAACTACTCGTGACGCCGCAACACTGAAGCTGGGAAAATAATAAAAAGTGATGTTTATGACTTGTAGGTCCACACATAATTTCAAACTGTGAAGATGATTTAAAGAACACCCATAGACTCGACTCATTCAGTAGCAGCAGGGCAAAATCTTGTCCGACAGTTCAAATTATGTAGTAAGTAAGATCTATTGATGATATATAGTTCTCCTAACTGATTTCGGCTACAGTTTCCAGTCTCCACGGAGACCAGCCAGCTATGCTAAACGGAGGAGTTTCTCCACAGTTGAGGTGCGTTGAGTTGGACCTGCGCTTAATCCTTCCTCGGACGTATCGGATAACCGTGCCATCGGATAATGAGAGTGAGAGAACAGAGAGTGCATCTATGTTTGCGCACATATTTGTGCACTATAATTCAGGAGGTCGATTAAAAAGAAGAAGAATATGAAAAAGGGAAAACAACTAAAACTTTTTCATACCCGACCGGCAAAAATGTAATATCCCAAAAAGCTTAAATATTGTACAGCGGACATTTAAATCGTAAAGCCAGAATGTTTGTTACTTACTTCCCTTTGCAAATGGTCCCATAACTTAATTATCTCAGTATTTGTACCATAAAGTTGCAAACTCTGTCCCAATGTCGTCCTTATTACAACAAAAGTATCGTCACTCAGCCCAAAAGCAAATATGGTGATTGATATCTCAAACACCAGAATCAGTATCAAAACCATTAAATACTGCAAGAAAAACATAACGTTAATACAATTACGGGAGAGCTACGCTACGGCATAAACAGAAAACCGCTGTGAAACAACGCTTGCGCTGTGTTTCACGGAGTGAGTGAGGACACCGAAGGCCTAATTATTTCTTTTACGGTTGGAAACCCTCTCGAGCTTTCACCCCACTGGGGTTTGCGGCAGTCTAAATCCACACGGTGTGCCACTCTGCGCCTGAGACGGCAGGGATCCGGAAACTGCAGCTATAAACAAATCCAGACCCCTCCTAGCGCCTGCCCGTACTAAAGCGGGCACCGCCTTCTGTTAAAACTCTCAATTTACACGACGTAGGGTAGCCCCTCTCGCGGCTGGCCTTTGAACCGGACGGAAGGGAAAACCCGTTATGACCATCCGAGGCCACACACAGAGCGGCTTGAGGCCGTTCGGCGTCGTCTCGTACCTCGTCGGGTGGAGGGCGAATGCCGTTCTCCGCCCGGAATTCAGCCGTCGATAAGCTTCGGCGAGCATTTCCGCCTCCAAATCCCACGGGGATGTTCCGGCCAAAGTGCAACACACCAAAGGCCCGTAACATAACCCCTCGCCCCATCCCCCTCCCCATTCCCCAAAAGCCGGCAACACACTTGTGACGTCTGGTGTTGCGGGTGTCTATGGGCGGCGGTAATCCCTTACCTACCTTATTTTATAAATACATGTATTATATATACAGAACAGAATTTATAGAACAGGAGCAAACAAATGTATATATATCTATATTGGGTTCAGCGTCTGACCGAAGGTCCCAAATTGTTTCTTTTTTCTACTTTTACACAAAAAAAATCTTATAACTTTGTATGAATAGATACATACTTTGTTTTATAGCACATCTCAAGATCAATTTTGATCAAGTGCGTTGTCGCTCTTCGAGTGCTTAGTTTAAAACTTGAGATACTCTCTTAGTGAAAAACAACGAAAGTTTTGTGAGCCACATAAAGTATAAAAAAATTAATAATTTCACTTACTGCACTAAAAATATAGAATTGTCTAGAATTAGCAACATAAAAACCGATGAGTGACCCAAATATTATAATAACTGCTGTCGCTATGACGAATCCCCCCAGTTTGAAGAACCTGCTCGTTGTCAGTTCTTCATACTGCGAATATCTGCCCAGCACCATTGTGCCAGTAAGGAGGAGAACTATCCCTGTGAGCTGGAAATAATTGAATAAGTACGTTCACAGATCAATAATATCAGTCATAGGTACCGTATATACTTTCAACAAACATACATTTTTATTTATCTATATATTTATAATTAATTGAATTATTTTTCATTATTTTGTTATATAAAAATCTATTTAGATACTTAACGATGTATAAATTTGTTTTTATTTAAATATCTTTATTGTATATATGCAAAATTACAAAGTTAAAACTGATTATAAGTTACATCACAAATATGCAAATGATACTTTAGGCGCTTATCGCTCACGGCGATGTCTTCCAGACAACCACAACACCAATTTTCGGTATCCAAAAACTTACCAAAAATATACCAAAATACCATAACTATACATGCAATTTTCAACAGATAAAGATAAGTTCGTAAATGTATTTTTGCACAAATAAACATGTTTGCCGGTACATAATCTACCAAATCTCCTCTTATCAGCATCTTGACATCAAAACTATGGATACGAAAATTCTGAATTTTGTTTCTGTAGTACAACTGCACACTGATCACAGTCTAAATATACATATTTATTGTATCTGTTTTTATTCCAAAAAGATTTGGAGATAAATATCTACTCCGATTATATCATATGTGTTACCTTAAAATAATTTAATTCATGTTATACTTTCACAGAAAACGCAAATAGAAACACACTACTGCGCTATTTACCGAAGATATATCGAACTATGGAGTAACGAAGGAAACGAAGAAACTACCAATCCTAAATCACGCAATAGAAGTTCTTGCTATACGAGTATATAGAACAACCCACACATCAACCGTTGGGCTGTGGCGCTCCAGCCATGATCACCTCACCTTGTTGTAAGGTTCTCCCTTTGTGTTGGAGGGACATGACATCCGTTCCTCAACAATACATAAAAAACAATAAGTATACCCGAAATATAAAAAAATCCAAACCCTAATTAAATTTAACGGTAAATTTAGGGTACTAGGTTTTACGAGTAGGTATAGAAAAATTAAATTTACTTACGTTATTACCTTTATCCTTTTTTGTGCGGAAATCCCCTCGGATACCAGCGACTAGTGGTTATGTCGGACTCGAACCGACTAAAAACCACACACCATCTCGGGTACTAGGAGCCGAGGAACCAGGTGTAACCTCGGAAGGAATCCCTGGAAACCCGACGTACCTCGGGCCACCCACTGTTTGTAGGTGGCCCCCTCCTGTGTAGGAACTCTCGCATCTCTATGCTGTACAGAAAAGGGTGCGAGCACTTTATAGGGCTCGCGCCGCAACCCCGGCCTGCTTCTGCTAGGGTGATAGGTGGCCTCACCTGTCACCCTTAGGCTTGTGCTTATGGATAACGGAGTTCGTTTAGCGATCTTAGGCGCCTGAGTCGTCTACGGCACCTGGCCCGATCCCGGGCCTGGCGGAAAAGGAGAGTTCTAAGCCTCTCCCGGTCCCGCTCCGCCATCTCCTTCGCAAGCATAACTTGTTCGCAGAAAGAGACGGCAGAGTTCCACGCGCTCTCGCTCCGCAACATTGCCACAATCATGTTCCCGAGCGAGAAAACCCCCACGCCGATGGCCGGCACGAGATCACGCCTCAGCTAGTCCCACGCCGGACATTCTACCAGCCTGTGGAATGCGGTGTCCACGGTCAGGCCATCGCAGTGGTGGCAATCAGGCGTTGGGTCCTTGCGGATCAGACACAGGTGCTCTCCGAAGCATCCTTTCCCCGTGATCACCTGTGTCTGACGGTATGAGAGGCTCCAATAATGCCTCTTGAGCCAATCCTCCATAACGGGTCTTAACCGCCGCAATAACGACGTGGCCAAATATTACCTTTACCCAAATAAATTTTAGCGTCAGCGACTACAGATCAAGAGGTCTCGGGTTCGATTCCTGGGTCGGACTGCTGTTGAGTTTTTCTTACAAGGAATTGTTAATGGCAGCCCGGAGTATGGAATATGGCGCTGTTTCCCCGTCGTGCCTAGGAGAGCACGTTAGGTCGTCGGTCCCGGTTGTCATGAACATATATGGCCTTCGTTATTGGGAAGTCAGTGCCCTTTAAATATATTGACAATTAGGTCAATCTTAGAATTCAGTTTACCTCAGATTGCGGAGACCCGATGCCAGTCGCTCCTTGCGAGGACTGATATTCAGGTAAGACCGGTTGAACTAGTAGCCGAAAAAAATCTTGGGAATAATAAAGGCTAGGTAGATGATTGTATCTAATTATAGCCCAGCAAGTATCTGTTTTTGTTCCAATAAATAAAATAAAATAAAAATAAAATAACCAATCAAAATAACTCCGAGCCAAATTTAATTGAAATCGAAACAGACAGACTCAATTTCTAATTTATAATATTAATAAGGATGTTATCCGAGCCATTATTACGAATCTATTGACATCTCATTCATTAAAATTGGTTCAGTAGTTTAGACGCTACGGTGGGAACATGAAAACATATATGCCAAAAATATTACCCTTCCTTTTGCTTTTTCCGTATTCGGATATTTGTAAAGTATTGATTATGAATACTTCATGAACTATAGTAGTGATCTCAGTCACCAGAAGAATTATTAAAGAAGAAAATATAAAAATAAATCATAAAATAGGAAAGAAAAATTTACAAAAGGTACATTCAAGGATAAAATAACTCACCGAAAACAATACATTGACAAACATCAGCATATGCTTCACGGACTTGAAAAAATTTAAAAAAGTATATTTAAAATTATTGACATTCATTTTATAGTCAAACTTGTATGAATTCCCTAAAAACGAAAAATACACTTACTAAAATTAGATAATGACTATTTATTTATGTTTTTTTTATCTCAACTTATCCATTTTATCTTCGAAAACAATGAGATCACTCACAGCATTCAGCTTTTTGATTCGAAGCGGATTCGCTTGCTTGAGTGTAGATATTGCCAATCAATTAACTGTTTTGGGGGACACTTGTAGAGGAACGGGTCACATGTCCCTCCAACCCAAAGAGAGGATCTTCCGACCAGGCGAGGTGATCATGCCTGGTGGGCCACTGCCCAACGGCTGTTGTTGGAATGTTGTATATATGCTTATCGGCACGGGAAATCCTATTGCGCGATGTAGGATTGGTAGTTTCTTCGTGAAGTACATTACTCCGTAGTTCAGTGTATCTGTGTTAGATGGCGCTGTAGTATGTTTCTGTTGCGCTGTATGTGGAAGTCGCCACACACTTTATCTGGTCTGTAAATTAATTAATCTAGTTATGTTCTTTTTTGTACAGCTCAGATGAATGGCATTTTTTTAGACAGTTAGTAGATATAAGTAGATCCTTTCTTATCTTTAATGCAGAAATGGATTAGTGGGTACGTATTATAATCACGCATTATTACACAAGAAACTAACGTACCTTTACGATGGGCAGACCAAATCTACTCTACTCTCAAAAGTACGACCCTGTTCGTTTCTGCGCACACTGTTCAGGCCAGGAACAGGTGGCAAGTTGTCACTTGAAGAATACTTCTAAATAGAGGTCACGGTCCTCACAATTGTGGACAGCGACACAAGGAGGAATAATATTAGCCAAAGTTTTTGTTTTTAAATAAACTCTGAAAGTACTAGCCGAATTCAAAACATCATTATTATTATTACTATTTTGTAGGCTCAATTCTCGCAAAGGGTAAACACTTACTTAATCGATCAGTATCAAATCATCACAACCATCAAAATCAAAATTTTCAAAACAAACCATCAAAAACAAAATTTTCAAAACAAACCATCAAAAACAAAATTTTCAAAACAAACCATCAAAAACAAAATTTTCGCTGTAAAATGTTGAATTTGCATTGCAGCTTCCTCGGTCTTTGTTTTATTTTTTTTTTGATATTTTTATCACTATAGGTGATCGGACATTAATCTTGACAAGAAATACAAGCGGATTTATCAGAGGCGCACGTCGTTTACTATCAGGCACAAAAGATCTAAAGAATAATCTGAAATGTGTTATGGTGTTACAAACACCACTTATTCAAATCCGACTAGAGCACCAATGCGGATTTACATGTTTGCCGCCAGAAGGCTATTAAATTTTTGATGGCCCTATTAACTTTTTCGAGGTTTTCAAATACTTGGCTCTCTTTTGGAGAATCTTCACACAGTTTCTGTAACGGGTGGAACACACACATTCCTTGGCTGGAATCCATATAAAGAACTTCTATGGTGCTGCTACCGTCACAGATGCGAAAACTCTAATACGTAACACGACTGTTTTTGTTAACGTGTAGAAAACCACTGCCGGAAGAATTACAGAGAACCGCTTACAGAGAACCGCCTCGTGTTTGACCTGTGACCACTCAGTCCCCTCCTCTGTTGGAGTGACAAATAGGATTCGTCAACAGAGACAACTCTAGGGCCCTAAGGCCCTAAGACCTATGCTTTTCGCCTGTCTAAGTCACGAGCAGAACTGGCCCGTTCCTGGACCTGACAAACAGAGACAGTTCTAAATATCTCGCAGTCCCGCACCGCCCTCTCACGTGAGAGAAGGGGTGAAATGATTTTGAGCCCGTACCGATGTTAGACATTTTTTCACTGTAGCTGGGTATTTTACTTGCATAAGGAGCGTCGTTCCCGTAATCTGACAGTTACAGGATATCCAAAGTATCTTTTCCCGGATATCACCTCAGTCAATGGTATAAGAAAGTCCTGTTTGTCCCTTCGAGCCAATCCTCCATAAAGGGTCTTACAGCTGTTTTTATATGACCTTCACATACTTTCCTGTCTGTGTGTATTTGAGAAGGCGGCGGAGATGGCATGAGGAGGAAAGTGTCCTCAGATTCATTCCAGGGCCTCATGCCGCCCTGAGTGATGGTTACTAAAAAAATTAATCAAGATTACTAATTTTAATTATAATATTAAACTAACTACTAGCGAAATATGTTGGAAATTCATATACAAATATATATTTCACGAAACATTTACTATGTTTTCAAATAGTATTAAACTTTCGAGAGAGTATTCAAAACATTGTATAGTGCTTAAGATATGTTTATTTTTGTTTAATTGTTGAGACTTCTTTTCTCCGTGTAAATAGTAATTGTACGGGATACATTCGTGTGCTAGGATTGGTGAGGAAAACTGTTCATCACCGCGACGTCGATCGGCAGTGTCAACGCTGCGGAGGGCGTGATTGAAGTTGCGGCTGCAGGGGGCACGGCAGTCGCCGAGCTGTGTCTGGCGGAGAGCGCTGTCGTCGTGGAGACCGATGTGGCAGTGGTGTCGGTCTTCCCCGTGCTGATAGACCCTTGGCCTGTAACGGCCGAACTCGTCTCAACGCTTGTATCGGTCGCGGAGGTATCCGTGGTACCTTCCGACGATGACGGCGTCTGGTCGAAGACTTGTCACCGGCATATCCTTAGAGGTATTTTGCTAGACAGTTCTTACTTCCAGAAATCCTGGCTTCAGACTTGATATAGAAACAATAGAAACAGAATCCTCACACGATCCGGCTCCGTCGAACCATTAAATGTACGGGGTACATTCGTGTGCTGGGATTGGTGAAGAAAACTGTTTTCGGGTTTAATAGAAACAATATATTTAATCTTTAGAAAGTACAAAATTGTGGACTGTATGGCTTGATATGTTCTGCGGCTTCTTTCTATCAGGGACTGCTTGCAGTTTCTTCCTGTTGTACTAAACTGCATTGTCTGAACTGTACTGTATTGCCGGAACTGTGTAGAACCCATTTGTGGCCCTCTTTTATATTGTTCTATATAAATTAATGTAGGCCCTCCTATTGGCCAACCAATCACAACGCTTACATCCTAGCCTATGAGATTCGAGTGGCTATAGCTTAGCTACCTCAAAACTTTACTGTAACGAAAGCCGCGTGCCAATTGTTATCGATTTCGCCCGTTAATCTACATTTTTGACCATTAAAGTATAAAAATATGAAAATAATAATAAATGATATTCACCAGTAGTTATCACTAGCATTTTCCCTCATCCGTTATCAGTGTTACCGCCGCCATCCCACACAGTAATGCTTTTTTATTTCTGTAAAACTTAAAAAATATTTGGTCCAAATTTGCCGCCTCCTAAAATTATTAGCATAGCCTAGTGATAGCAAATCCACCACTGCCGACTACAAACAATGCTAACAAAAAACACTTGAAGTTAAACAATCTTCTAGCTCCTATAGGTCAAGGACCCTGCCATCATCAACTCAGCAACATAATATAACAAAAATAGTTTGTTCCGTTTTTATTATTATTTCCAATAATTTAATTTTAATTTAATTATGGTTACTGTAATGACGATTTTTTATGCAAAAAGACTATTTATACATGCAAAAAGTTCTAAAACGTTGGCTGTTAAAGTCCTCCGTTGTAACATTATACAATATAGTTTACTGAGTAAAATGAGATATTTTCCAAGGATTTGATTTAGGAAATGACAGGTGAGTTAAATTGATGATATAGACGAACAGTTGACATTTGAGACTACACCGTATTAAGTATAACAAAAAAGAAAACTTAAGAAAAACCAGTTAATCATTTAATAATTATTTTCAAACGAATTAACGAGATCACTTATTTAAAGGCATTATATGCCTCTGATTTGCGTAACGCCCGGCACTTGTAATCTGTTATGACTTCATTCAAGAACAGAGTTTATGGTCTCTGTGACCCTGGACATTTATAACAGGAGCTAGGCCATGTTCAGGAGGTACTCAAAGGTAACGAATATCAAGTGAATGGAGGACGGAAGCAAACGAAAATAAGACGCAGTATCCAGAAGTGAACAGGCAACTAGCCTATATGCCTTATATCAAGAGAATTACGGATAAGATATGGTCCGTGTTACAGAAATACTCTATTCTGACAGTAAACACAACAGGAATAATAAAAGAATAAAAGTTAACAACATCGTCGACACACGATAGGATATAATACCACTACAAAATCCGGGTGTTTATAAAATAGACTGCAGCTACGGAAGTTCCTACAGACGCCAAACGAAGCGAAACCGAAGAACCGACTGACGAGCAAATCGGCGATTGAAGAACATGCACTCCATACAGGCATCAATTACTGGATTGAATTTCACCACACGCAAGTCCTCTGTACCGAACGTCAATTTTACTCATGAGTTGTACGTAAAGCGATTAAAATTTAAAACCATAAAACTTTCAATCGGAAAGGTGGTTTTAAATGATCTACATCGTGGAATGCAGTGTTAAAACAAATACCACCTAGATTTTCTGCGCAGTCGAATAAACAACAGAATAGGAGCAAAGCAGTTTGCTTACAAAATAGAAACACTGTTAGTGTGGAATGTGACGGTACATGGCGAAACAAACTTCTCAATAATATCAAAAATGGGTGGGTGGATGAAGAACCTTCTACTTCGCGGATTCGAAGACGGAGGGCTAGCGACGCTGAGTCAGTCAGCCTGTGACCATGGCCAGTGTAACCTAGTTGAAACGTCAGGCAAATCAGAGGTATGCAATACCTTTAAATAAGTGATCGCGTTAGTTGCCGTAAAAATAATTATTATACCATGAAATGCCAAGTACGTGAGGACAACGACGATGACGTATGGCTTTAACCCTCTCCTGAGTAGAAACCCGAGCCCAGCACTGGGACATTATGGATTGTTGATAGAACGCGAAGGTTTAAAAGTTTGGATAGTCAATAATTATCGAAAATGCTTGATTAGAAAAGGGGAAGTGCAGTTGACACAAAGGTCATCATCAGTATATCGTAGTCCACCGCTGGCATATCCTCTCTTAACTTGGTAACTTACTCGAATTATAAACCGTTACTCTCAAAAGCAGTAAAAAATTCTAATTTAAAACAATTTTTAATACATAAAATTTATTACAAAAATATAGTGTTTCTTAAATCGAATGTTATTTGTGTATATTGTAGTAGCCTTTATAATGTTATAGAGCGAAATAGGTCAGGATGTAAGTTGAATAAGTACCAATAAGCTAGTTTAATTCTATCTATTATATATTGTAGGACATCTGCTATCTATTTTACCTCCCAAAGTTGAAAAGTAGGAGATGAAGAATATAGCTTATTACAATTTATTATTAAGCGCATTAAAGTTAATGCACAACATAAACACAACAGGTGCAGTCGACTGGCGCCTGCCACTACACGTGTTTATTATTTAATGATGTTTGTTTCCCTTTAATCTTTTTCAACTTATAACTCATAAAGCATTGAAGTTAATGCACTTGAATAATATGGAACGTAGCTTAAGCTTGGCTTTTAATTTGAAATCGCAGAAATTAATAAAAAAATTGGTAAAACACTCATCTGTATAGATGAGTGTTTTATATATATGATAGTATTATCAAAATATTAATACGCAAAGCAAAAGTTTTGTGTCCATTTTTACGAAAAGTGTGCGAATGGAAGAGTATGTATAAAATTTGGTACAATTAAAGTTTATAAGGAAGAGAAGAGCAGGAAGCCATAAAAAAATTATAGTTGAATTTCGACCGTTATGCTACCACTAGATGTAAATAGGTAGAGCAATAATTGTGTACCCCTTTTAATGCTAACGGGGGAATATAAAATTTGGCACAATTAAAGATTATATGTAGCAAGAATGCAGAACACAAAAAAAATTAAATGAATTACGGTCGAATTTCGACCCCTGGCCAACCACTAGTCATTATGGGTGGTTGGGTGTTTGTTACCATATCACACCAGAAAACCTGAATGGTATTAGATGAAATTTGCTACAAAAATAGGTTATGAATACGTTTTATTCTTCGTTTCTTAACATTCCACTTATTCGTACTGTATTTTCATAATTAAACTATTTTTATAACAAACATAAGATTATATTTATGACTCTAGTTCAACTTCTTCATATTTCGTCCGCCAAGCCATGTAAGCGCCTAATGCAGTTAGTATCACCTGAAACAAGTAATAGACAATCTAAAAATACTTTACATTTGATATATTATTAAAAAAAAAATTATTATATCAAAACTTTTGGGACAATGGCAAAAATTAATTCTTAACCTAAATATATGTTGCCCATTTATTTATTTCAGTTGTTCAACAATCACTAGCTCTGATCCAATAGGTATAAGCGCCAGCACGTAACTTGAGAAGATCTTGGCTTAGTTCGCGCAGGTTCGTGCATAGAACACTTAGTGCAATAAATCAAAACAAACAATATCGACGCGTAGTCGACTGACGCTCCAGTCGCTTGCTCAGAACGGTGCTACTACAGTTCCCTTTTTTTGCGTGTGGAAACCCCTCTGTCCTTTACCCCACCGGGGTTTGCGGCGGGGCTGTGTGTCAGAATCGAACCGACTAAAACCACACGGTGTGCCACTCTGCGCCTGAGACGGAAGGGAACCGGGAACAGCTTTCTTACGCCATCCGGACCACGTCAACCATAGGGACTTAAAAATGAATTCATCGCATCTAACAAATCTGGCCAGTTTACGTGCCGTTTTCTAAATTTTTGATGAAATTTATGTGTGGAAAATATTTTAAAAATATTATATTATTTTATTTGTATTTTTATTTATATCATATGTGTCCAGAAAACTAGTGTGTATGAACAAGACTGACAAGGAAACTGTTCTTAATAGTGTTTAAATTATGTTTTAATATGTATGTGTATGGAAATGGACGTATTCAAATTATATTTTTTTGCAATTAACAAAAAATGTGTAAACTAAATTAATGTTCTACGTATCATAAAGATAAAAGTGGTGAAGTACTGAAATATTAAAGAGCGATAATTTTAATAAAGTCCAAAACATATTTAAATTATTCGACACACTGGTGTAAACTGTTAGGAAGAAAGAGTAGTAGAATGTTGGACGACGGTGTATATTTATATATGAGTTCATTGATAATTTGTCGACGCAATTAGGATTAATATTGATGCTAGAGGTATCCACAATCACAATTGTGGAGCTACTGCAACAATCTCGACAGCTGTATACGCATTTACATATGTCCATGCACATGCTGGTGCTAGTCCAACCCATAAAAGACAGCAGGTGGAATCGTGGGCGCTTACCGAGAACACGTGTTTATTGATGTAAACCAGTACGAGAGATTTCAATGATAACATTCCACGCGTTCGTACTTATCGTATATTATTTGATTCTGATTAAACTGTTTTAATTGATGACTCCAAGACATAGCACCTAGCTGTAGTAGGTTACCAGTTGACCAATTACTTGCACTGAAAAAATACTTAGTGCTATTTGTTATTAAGTAAATCAAGGCTAGAGAAGAATTAGGGATCAGGTAATATTACATACTTCAGTGAAACCACTGTCGCTGTCTCACTGGTCAAAATGTGTACCAATGATTGTCCCACGATCAACGTGTACCTACCACCACCAGTCAATACTAACCTGTATACAAGTCATGATGAGAGCAGCAACAGCAATGACGTACGCCTGATATTCTAAGAATTCACCCAATGCTGTTGCGCATCCTGTGACATACACGTTTTGCATATTACACTCAAATGGCGAAATAGTCCCATAGTCTATATGACAGCAACTGACTGGAATCTGAGTGATAGTATTCCAGTTCAAGGGACCCGTGACGCCGCAACATTCAAACTGGAAAAAGAATAAAATCTTCAAGACTTGTATGTCAATATCCGATTACACTTTTAAACTTTAAAGATGATTGACGTGATTTAAAGAACAGTCATAGACTCATTACGTTACTTGGTCATTGCAATCTAGTCAAAATCTTGTCTGGTCGTTCGAAATTATGTAGTAAGCAAGTGTTGATTATATTATCCGTTGATTTGGTTCTCTTTTTCCTTGTTCTTAGACCAAGAAGTGATTTTTTAAAGAGATGCTTTGCGTTGTGATATTCTCACTATTGGAAATCATTATTTTTATAAAAACACTGGACCAAGTATGTTAAAAGCAAGGGAGACAAAATAAGAGAATAAAATAACAAAAATTCTAAGCTTTCTAATACCCAACCGGCAAATATGTTATTTCTGAAAAGATTAAGCAATGGACATCGGGGATTTAAATAGTAAGCTAAAACTAGACTGCTAGTTACTTACTTCCCTATGCAGATTGTCCCATAATTGGCTTATCTCAAGTTGTGTACCATAACGTTGCAAGCTCTCTGCCATTGTCGTCCTGATTTCATTTACAGAGTCGGCATTCAGCGCAAAAGCAACGATGGTTATTGCTGTCTCGAACACCAGAATCACCAATAGAACTATCACGTACTGTAAGAGAAACATTCAATTTTACATTAAACAATTGTATGCTTCGCTATTGACCGAAGGGAGCACTTTTTTTGCTACTTTACACAAGTAATAATGCTTTAACTTGGTACAAAAAAATATATTACACTATTTGTTCATTGTGTTATCATTATCAATAGCCTTTAGTAGTTCCACTGCTGAATTTAGGCAACTCCTTAGAAACGATGTTTTGGCCTACTGTACCACGCTGACCAGACAGGTTGGCAGAAGTTTAGCGTCAGATTTCCCTTACTTGACAGTGCTATTGTTCTTCGAAATTGCTCCCTGAGCCGCCGGTTCATATCCTTGATCCATCATTACACATATAGTATTGTTTTTTAGTAAATCTCAATGTCAATTGAAGGGCATTGAACCCTCTTGAGTATTTCTTCTAGAATTTGTCAGAAGAATGTAGGGAGGTTAGAGCTATTTAGTAACTTAACTTAACTGGCTCGGTAAAAAAAGAAGAATTTCTCAAGTGTTCTTCGTGAGACTGCGCATTAAGCCAGTCCAACTGAGCCATAAAAAGTAGGAAAAATAGAATTTCACTTACTGCAGAAACAACATAAAAATGTCTAGAAATAGCGCCATAGAATCCGAGGAGTGACCCAACTAAAATAATCACTGCTGTCGCTATGACGAATCCTGTGAGGTTGAAAAACCTGTTTGTTATGAGTTCTTCATATTGCGAGTATCTGACCAGCACAGTTATGCCAATGAGGAGAAGAATTATCCCTGTGAGCTGAAGAAAATAAAATAATTGAGTAAGAATATCATCAAGTGTATTTAGGAGTCCACACATAGGCCTCCGCTTCTAAAAGAGGTTTGAGTCTACTGGGTACTATACCACAATTACCATACGCGCTAGTATAGGACTAGTTTTAAGGTTTTCATTTATTATACATAGTTTGCTGCCTTAATCGGCTCTTACGATACCCACGGATTAATACAGGTATTACTACTCCATATTCTTAAGTAAGTATATACATTAAAAACAATTAGATACCCCTAGACCTTTTTGTCATAATAAACCACCAGGTCAGAGGGACCGATTCTGGCTCATTTTGTTATCTTTGTATGTTCTAAAACCTGTAGCTTAGGTTGAATATGTACCTAGATGATACACAATGAATTATGTATAATTCTCGTGTCACGTTGTTGCTCACGATAAACTCTAAAACCATCTTACCAATTTTCACGTTTTTTTATGCATGTCTTGTTGGCGTGCATAAAATAGGATAGTTAATATCACGCTTAAATCAATAGTTTCCAAGTATGATTGAAAAGAGACGCAGGTGAAGTTACGTGGTACAACTAGTATTATAATTATTATTTTTAATAATATTGTGAAAATAGTACCTACATAAAAATATAAAACAGATACAAAAATGAAGTTAATTGTGGTAACACTCATTGAAATCTATTCTAGAAAATTTCAAAATTAATAAAAATGATTCGGAGAAACAGTTTCCTATTCTTATTTAAAAACTTTTATTACTACTCAGATAATTAGTATCTTTAGAACTTGTGTCTAGTTATCTCTTACTAATGTATTTTACATAATTTTTTGTAAATAAATATTACACAAAGTAGTTGATAAGACTAGTTTAAAGATTTTTAAAGGCGTCTGGGGTCTCCTGTTCCTTCCGTTTAACCGATTTCAAAAAATTCTCAATTTCAGACTTCAAAAAGGAGTAGGTTCCCAATTCGGCTGTATTTTTTTAAATGTTTGTGACCTTAGAACTTTCGACTAGGTGAACTGATTTTGAAAATTATTTTGTTGAAAGCTGGTGCTTCACGTGTGACTCCATTTCAATTAGGTCCAGTTCTTGAAATTGGTTTCTTTTTATCATAACTAAGTTTTTTCGGCCAGAGATCGATTACATTTTTGAGTCTCTTTTTAATAGATGTCTTCATAAACAAACGATATTTCCACGAGGCGTTGATTCATCAGATAATGATAGAAACGTCGTACATCGGAGTCGAACCGACTCAAACCACTCAGTGTTTCATTGAAGAAAGGCCATTCTATGTGAACGCTTGGAAACCGAATTTTGAACAATAGATGTTCTATAAGAGGAGTGCCAAATTCAGGGAATTTGCATGAAATGTTTATTAATCTCAATTTTTTTCTAGATTCATTGTTGTCTTCACAACACAATTGAAAGATATTTTTTTATTAAGTGATTAATAAAAAAGTGAAAATTAAGGGAGGGAAATTCAAACTTACAAGACGAGTCACTATTGGTCGACACGAAATGTGACGTCGATAGTCAGTCGGAATTCAAACTGTGTAAGTTGTGGAAAAAATTACCTTCTTCCATGATTTTTATAGTAATTAAGACTGCAAATAAGTATAAAGTAACTGAAACACTGAATAGTAAACAAACACGAAATGACAATGACGCCATTTCGTGTTTCACTTTGAAAATTAGTTTGACTGTTTTCAAGCCTATTTGTATTTTAATTCTATATTATAGAGACGTAAATGATCAGATTAAAAAATAAAAAGAACATGCATATTCCCTATTGCTTGAAAAAGATCTTCGTTGTCAGAAAATTGAGCAACCTGATAGCAATGACTCGATGATAAACCTTGAACTACTATGTTCCTCAAATTCAACGGAATGAGGATTTTACAACACGTTAAGGAACAACTTTGCAGTTTTGATAAACTTGCTATGTCTTAGCATATCACTATTTAAGAATAAGAGAATACCTAGCCTCTTTCTTAAAAAGTAAAATAGACTAGAGGTCAAGTCCTTAAATCTGTTTTTCCCCATTTCGTTAAGTGAAATTTTAGCCGGTTAATAATAATTTATGCCTACAAAAAAGTTGTAATATATTCAGTACATAAGATTTTTAACAGATAAAACTATAGATAGATATTTTTATTATATTTTATTTTATTTTTTCGGACACATTAACACTCAACGCTATCTAGTCCCAAACTAAGCAGAGCTTGTACTATCGCTACGAGACAACTGATATAAATACATATACTATACTTTTTTTGTAAATACATACATATTATACATAGAAAACACCCAAACTCCGAAACAAATATTTGCAGATCATACAAACACTTGGTCCGACTCAGAGAAATCAAGCCCGAGACCTCATGCGCAGCAGTCGCATACGCTAAAGCATTAATACGCATTTAAACTGTATCAAAATTGCTTTGAGAAAAGTATTTTTTGCACAAACAAACATATTTCTCAGTACCTAATCTACAAAATCTTATATTATCAGTATCTTGACATCGAAACTAAGGTTACGAAAATCCTCTGAGTTTAGATTTTTAATTACTGTGAAGCACAAACAATATTTGTTTTGTTAAAAGATATGTACAAAAGCATTTGCTTAGACAATATCTACATATTTCTTCCATCAAAATATTTTATATTAATGTCGTTCATACTTATAAAACAACCTTAACTGCATAGGTCACGAGATTACGAGTTTGTTTTTCAGTCTGATAACGAAATAAAAATTTGTTAATTATTACTATGGTTTTGATACGAGCTAATAAAATAACTCACCAAAAACAATCCATTCACAAAAAACAGCACGTGCTTCACGGATTTTAAAATATTTGGAACGCTACATTTAAAATTCATAGCCATCATTTTTTTTCTCTCAAACATGTATAAACCGTCTGAAAATAACGAATACACTAAAATGAGATGATGACTATTTATCAATCATGAGCGAGTCAATATCTTTGTTATCTTGACACATTCATCTAATCTCCGAAAACAGTACGATCGCCCACAGCATTGAGATTTTATAATAATCTAACTTACTTCCACATATTCGTTCGCGTGAATATAGAATATAATTTAAAACAATCTGCTGTTTTCACACTCTTTTGTCCAGAGTTTAAAACTTGTCCATATTCTTTTTTTTGCAGGTGAGACGAATGTAAAATTTCAAGATGATAAGAAAAAATAATTTAAGCGTAAATATAAAACAGGCCAATATTCTATTTTCAATATCAATATGGATTCGTATTATTGTAGGCAAGAAATATGGAGATGAAAATATTCCGATATAATTTATCCAAAGTATTTGTTTTTTATTACATTGGAAATTGGGCCGCTCTCTAATACTACCAGGCAGATTTAATAAATCAGTTTTAGATTTTGATTGCCTAATTCTTTTAAAGGATTAAGACTACCTCAAAAAAAGGAACCCTTACAAGATCACTTTGTTGTCCGTCAGTCAGTCAAGACTTTTTTATCAGGAACCCGTGCAGATATTGAACTGAAATTCATATCAAATACTCAGCTCTACTGTCCCTTGGAGCTGTGTAAAAACCAAACTTCTACGTCGACGCATACTTGAAAGTTGGTATGAAGCTACGTCTTAAAATACCAATAACGAAAAATATAAATGTTTATTTACATCCTACAATATACCCACAGGTTTGTACTGAACCCTCGGTACTCGAATCCAACTCGCACTGAGAAGAATTTTTTTATTCATTGCGTTAGATTATGTTCCTATAGGTAACCTAGTTTGGAGCGAGCGCTGGTCACCTGCAACGCAAGCAATTTCATGCCTACCACGGGCACCAGCGATCCATAACCAAAATATTAATTACCCAACAATTTTGTAAGTGACTTCGTAAAAATTATACTTAGGTTTTGGTAATAAATAAAAATATTAAAACATCCAAGTACCTTAAATGTTTATGTTATGTTCAACTATATTTTTAATAAGTATAGGTAATAAAGGGCATATCTAAAACAGCTTAAAAACATGATAAACTTGAGCAACTTAGAAGAGAACTTATGTTTAAAATATATATCCATTTACCCATTTAGTAGTAACAACTTCGTGCTGGAAACATAACAAGTACCTATAGCATTATAATATAACAATACAAAGCTTTTTAATCTGCTTTTGTTCAAGTATCATGAAGACGGACTAGTAAAAAAGACAGTGGTGGATTTGGATTTACCACTAGGCTGAGTAGACTGGGGCCTAGGGCGGTGAGTTCTAGGGGCGGCAAATTTGGATTTTTGTTTTATCTTATTGAAAAAAAAAACATTATGTACACGGAGAAAAGAAGTCCCGACATGTAATGAAAATAACCATGATTTAGTTCTAAGCAGTGTACTGAATATTCTCTTAGCATGAATATTATTTGAAAACGTCTTATTGTATTACCTAAACGCTTGATGAAACACATTCTTGTGGATATGGATTTTTAAATTACGCGAAATAAGTTTAATATTACTAGTTAAATTAGTAATCTTGACTAGAGCGGTATGAGGCGCTCGAATGCGTGCTTCCGCCGCCCGATTTACCGGTGGCGAATTGAGTGAATTTCGTGAGTGTAAACCTTCCTCGAGGTTTTTCTGCCGCCTCCATCAACCGGCCGGTACTTATCGAAGCAGCCGTTCCCGGAAAGGATCTGGGCCAGTCAGGGACAAAGGACACCGTGCTGACGCCCTATCTACTCGACAATGAGAGGCTTTAACAGTCACTACTCACGTGAAAAAGCCAAGAGTTGCTCGCCGTGGCTCAACTAGCGTCCTGGCGCCACCACCAAACCTTCTCGAGTATTAATCGCGTAGCTCTTTTAAAATTTAATCTAAATATTGACATAACCAAAAACGTTACTATGTCACTAGCGTCTAATATAAATCACTCGAAACGCGAGCGCGTGTAGTAACTCACATATTTCTAAAACTCCGATACTGGGTAGGTTGGGGATATCCTCCTATACACGAACAGTTAGATATAAAGCATCTGGTAGCCAAATCCAGCGATGTAGATGGATCTCGTTATGAAGGATTAGCTATAGAAGAAACTGCTGACGCAGGTGATATCCAGGAAAAGATGCAGCATCACACAATAGCTAGATCATGTATGTATGCACATGCTGATAGAATGCCCGGCTTGGGTGAAGCAGAGATGTAACATTAGGCCGGCCACTAGATTCTTTAACTCAACAGCATCGTTTCTCTTCTCTCACTCTGGTGGAAGGAAGGAGAACTTCACGAGGTAAGACCCAGTACAGTGGGACTGGGATAGATTTTAGACTGTCTCGGACTATCAGACACGGGATCGGGCCAGACCCTGAATATAATTTAGGCAAACAATAAGCGCAGACCTGGGGGTTACAGCATTTGTCACCCCAATAGAAGCACATCAGAGTAGATCTTTAGTATCAGGAAAGGGACACTTGGAGGAGGTCATCTTTAAATCATGGATAGCTCGAGATCTGTCGGGGTATTAGGAATTTCCGGTAGAGTGGCATGAGGCGCTAGATATATAGATTACATACTTTTCTCTGGCTACTGGTACCCAAGCAGTGTGTGTGTGTGTGTGTAGTTTTAATCGGTCCTAGGTCGACAAAACCCCATAACTGACCGTCCGGTGGAAAGTATTTAAGGGATTTTTTCACGCGGAAAAACTTAACTGGGTTAAACACCGTAGATGTTCTTTCCAACAATTTCAGCCAAGGAGATCATCCACAGGGATGTGTCTTCCACCTCTTGTAAGAAAATGCCCTCGACAATTTTCGACAGGGACCTGGGTGAAGATTCTCGAGAAGAGGGGCTGACGCACGCAGTGTATGTCGAAATGTGCGGGTAACACCATAAAGACGGTTAAAGTACAAACAGATCCCTCTTCCCACTACTCCATTTCGTCGTAGCTGTGAACGTTGTAGCCACATGGTGAGAGGACGGATCGAAGGGGAAACCCCTTATGCAAACACCTAATCGAGTAATCATATCCCAAAAATACCTTAAATCATTTTGGAAAAGAGCTGTAACTCTTACACTGCTGGACTAAAATCAACCAAACAGATAAGAACCTTCGCAAGGAAACGGGCTTTAAAAAGAAAAAACCACATCAAAATCGGTTCATCCGTTTGAGAGATCCGATGCCACAGACATCTACGTCAAACATATAATAATCCTCTTTTTGCGTCAGGGTTTAAAAAAGGGGTAATAAATTAAAAAGGTTAGTAGGGGCGGCAACATTTTTATAGCCTATGTAAATCCACCACTGAATAAACAATCTTCTTCTTCTTAATCTTTATCTTATGAGTATGATGCCCATTTTTACCTAAGGGTGAAGTTTAAGGAATAAGCACAATTTAAAAGATCAATCTGAAGAAATTACCTACTGAAAAAATTAACAATCCCTGTTTTTATAGAACTAATGCAATTAAAGATATAAAATCATATTAACGGATAAGCATAAAGTAGTCAGTTCATTATATCTGTATCGACATTATTCGTCTGTTGCCTTAAATTTTTTAATAGGTAGTTTAGGTACAAATTGTTTTTAACCGACTTCATAAATAATTTAGTAGCAGAATCAATTTGAAACCCGATTTTGAGCAGTCCGCATCCATATCAATCCTCAATCAGCTCAATTCAACAAATTATGTATATAATTGCAATAAAACAAATCATGAATAACGAATAAAGTTTTAATATAATGTGAGATAATTATTTCTAGGGATAATAATATGTGGGGTAATAGTACCTAACTACTACTAAGCGCACATATTTCTATCCTCAAAATATTTGCATAATTTTTCTAAAAGTAGAAAATAGTTTACCAATGCTACCAAAATTGTAAAGCTACTATTTTAGTCTCACATAAAACTTGGTAATACTAAGAGTACGTGAAAATTATTGTGGGCATTGTAGCAACTGGCAACTCAGTAACTCGTCAGGTCCGCTGTGTATCGAACGTTGATCGTGTTTTGTTTTAACAAACGAAAGATAATTTTGGCGGTAAGTTTTATAGTATAACGTTTACCGTTCGAGATGAAAATATGAAAAAACTGTTTAATTAGCTGGTTATAACGCAAAAAAAATATAGAAAAGATTTAATCCGTGTCTCATCTGATCTATTCAGTGACAACAACTGCAATCGATGTTTACCTTGCTCGGTGGTGCGTAGAGAAAGGAATAAAATTTTATGATTTTTTTTTAGATCTAAAACATTTACTTAGATTGAAATTCAAGAAATAAAGATGGCTATTGGAGGCGGAATGTCGTGCGTGAAATATCTTCTGTTTTTCTTCAATCTCTTATTTGCGGTAAGCATTTTTTATAACGCAGTACCTACCTGCATTCACCTTCGCTAATGAGACTTGTTAAGTTAGATGTATCACAGGCTTTTGTCATCATGTATTGAAACGGTATTAAGTAGTATTTTTACTGTTCATCATTAATTAATTAAAATATGCGACTTAACGGGATGCGGAAACCTACCCTCACCGTTATGTTGTGACTCATTATTTTGTTTCATAACTTGATACAATTGCGCAACTGAATATGCGCAGGAAGAAAATAATTTATTATTCTTTTTAATGTCTTTCTTGTTAATTACTGATTAGGAATAGTAATATGTTGAAGAAACGAGAATTTCAAAGTCCTTTGTGCAAGAAAACGATATGCTTATAAAATATTAATGTTTGTAAATTTATTAAACTATAAAATATGTTAAAACTAACATCATATTACTAAAATAATGTTAAATTTTAAAGAAATCAACTTGAATGGCCTGTGATCCTAAATAGACATATATTCTTTAATTCATTAAATGAAGTACCTATCTAGCAATAATATCTAATATAATAGCAACCTTTTTCTTAAAACTATTGCTTTTCCTTTATTTTTTTTTGGTTTACAATTACATTTCATTTAAGTAATGAATAATAGAAAAATTGTAACTTTACAAAATTCTCTAATTATATTTATAAACTAACATTATTTTACTGTTTTTAGATAACTGGATTAATAATTTTCATTGCTGGCATCAAGGCTGAGATCAATGCATTGCCATACACGGACTTTACAAACTCAAACTTCTACACATCTGCTCCAATTGTACTGATCATTGTCGGAGTAATTGTGTTTATTGTTGCATTCTTCGGTTGCTGTGGTGCTGTTAAAGAAAACCATTGCATGATAATAACGGTAAGTCATCTTTAAACTTGTCTGTTGATTTATGTCCGTTTCAGAAATTGATAGTGTTTTTTTCTCTGGAAAAGTCCTCTACTTCTGTTTAAGAGGAGAGGCACAGCTAGTCTGTATTGTAGTAGTGATTTATATTACAATGCAATCAAGGGTAATAAGTGCAGGCCCATTATAATCATATTTGTTTACCAGTCCTCTGCTCATCTCTGTGTTGTTTCAATACACACACATACTATGACCTAATTTAGAATACATATGTATGTGCATTATAATATCAATTTAGGCCTTTTCTTATATATTTATAGGAAAAGGCTCAAACTACTGTGCATACATAAGCATCACTGTGAGACTATGCTTCTGACACATTGTTTATACTTATTGTTCAATTGTTTAGTTCTGGAAAAATAACAAGATTATTTAGTAAATTTTATTTCATGACAAAATAAAACTGTACATAACTACATAGTTATGCAAGTGTGTCTATGTATCATTATTCATTTATAGGGAAGAGATAGTTAATTGTAGTTGCTTTTCCTATATTCAGATTTATTGCACAGATTATAATAAAGTGGTTGTTCAAATGCACTTTTACTGGTCGGAACACAGTGAATCATTGTTTAGTCATACTTTGTATATACCTATTATACACCATAATATTAAAACTTGAAGTAGGTACAAGGAAAAACATAATTTTATTGTATTTATATATAGATGTATAAATATTCTATATGCTAGTACCGATGTCCTTCTCAAAGTGATGCTAGGGTGCTAATTTCTGTTGCTGCGTCACTAACTATTATTATTTTTTTTTTGCCAATCTTTTGAGCATCGTTTGTCGTCGTTGTTACGAGAGATTTTAGAACAGCAGAATTAGCACCAATGTATAATGTAAAATCTGGTCTTGGTCGCCGCGACACAAGCCACGAGCTTTGTGCGGAAACCATTAATAACTTCAAACTTGTAACTTGTTTATGTAGAAATTGAATAAATAAATACACTACTTTAGACAGGGCCTTTTCTGGCATTGCAGAGAGCAATGAATGCTGGAGTCTCTCTTATTACCTTATCTTAACAGTCATGTGTTGTCGCTATGTCAGCCATGTTTGTGTATGTAATTTCGGAATAAATGTTTTCCTTTTATTAACCATAACCATATTACGTAGAACATCCCTTTAGCTAAAAAATACTTTACTGCTTTGAGACTTAACGGGTAACGAAGTTCGATAGTTCATTGCACCATAATATTTACGAAAAGATATTTACTATTGTAAATGCTATACGTTTCACAAATGACGTGTTCATATAATTATAGACTATAACCTGCTCGACAAATCTACAATTCTACATTTATAGTTTTTTAATTCGGATCCGAGTAATTCCTGAGATTCGCACGTTCAAAAAAACAAACAAACTCTTCAGCTTTTAATACTAGTAATAAATATAAAAAGTACTAGTAATAAATATAAAATGAGTTAGGTCTTAGTTACAGGCCGAAGCGTGACTTCTTAATATTTTCCATTGTACTATAAAAATATTGCATTATCGATGATTCATTATCTGTGTACATACAGAAATTTTATGTTTGTTTTCTTTGTATAGATTTCAATATGGTTAATGGCTTTGTAACATACCTAGCTACGCAAGGATTAGGGTGGCAATAATGGTTTACAGTTCGTAAATATTTGACACGCAATCGAAAGGACTACGACCTACGGCTATTAAAGCCTAATTGGAAATTAAAGTGCAGTCTTGTAAGCCGAGTGGACTATTAAAAAAATTTAGACTACATCTAGTGGGTGTATGGTTTTTATGAATTAATCAACTGTGCATAATTTATTTATTTTAAGTACGTATTACAATTAAAAAGGTAGACTTAGAGTCTAGGGCCTGCTCCAGTACCAATAAACCTATAATACAGAAATAAAATTAGGTGTGTAGGCAGTGCAGATAAACGCAATTAAAAAGGAATTACAAATAATATTTTTAAAATTCTTTACGATAAACTAAATGTTTAAGAAAACAGATCAAGTTAAAAATAATACCTGACTGAAACTTTAGCTGAATAACAAAACATATAAGATAGTCTTATAATATATAACCAGGACTTTTAAATAGAAAATATAGCAGCCCATCCCAGCTTTGAACGGCTAGACATTGATATTTACTGAAAAATTAAAATAAAATAAATTTTAACACGCTCTTAGCAAACTTTCCAAGCTTAGACATCAAACATTTGACCAAGTCTCAAAGTTTTCATACGGATCCCTAATTTTTTCCGCAAATATAATAAAGCCTATGTTATTTGGGGATGATTTAGCTCTCTAATAGTGAAAGATTTTTTTAAATTGGTTCATTGGTTTCGGATACTATTCAATGCAAACAAATAAACAATCAAATCTTTCCTCTTTATAATATTAATATATGCCTGTACCATTTCCGATACAGCTATATTACCAGACGTCATTCAATCATAGTAAATGACGCCTAGTTATAAATTGCTATTAGCGATAAAACTATCAAGTTTTCTTCCATTATTAAGCATAAATAAAAATAATAATAATTATACAACATTAAGAGTAATTAATTTTATTTAATAATGTTAATTATACAGTCATATTTAAAAAAAACGACATTCCATGTTTATTACAGAAAGTCAGAGATGATTTTAATGAAATTGTTTAATGAGAAAAATAATTGAAAAAATTATCGCTTCATATTCTCAATCAGAGTACATTTATCGCTTCATATTCTCAATCAGCTACATTAATAACATTAGCTGTAGTATTTCACACGAGTTTCAACAGAGCCAACCCCGATATCCCCGACAGAGGCGCGTTAGGTACAATGATTGCATCGATCGATATCGACGCGTCTATTATTGTACCCTCATCCGTTTTCCAACCCACTGAAGGCTACTCTGTGTTACTAAGTACTTAACTTTTGTGCTATCCGATAGGATTATACAGTATTTCTTTCTATATCGTTTAAATATTTATGAGACTGCAAGTAGGTAATAATAATAAAGCCCATTTATTTCCGGTCTTTAATTATTATAACAAACTTTTTAAAATATATATTTCAAATACAATATGTAGTGATTAGTTTTTAAATATAACTGTATGTATATAAAATTGATATCTTTTTCTTCTACGCGAGCAATGATAGCGATATCATTGCGTTCTTCAGGTCTCCTCCAGCTTCTTCCAGATCTCTCTATCTACAGTTTTCACTCTCCATTAGAGAATGGAGAGTGGAAACGAAAAAAAAAGAAAGGATAGCAGGGAGAGCCCTGCTATCCTTTCTATATCATCTACCCATCTCTTTCGAGGGTGCACTCTACAAGTAGGTAGACGCGTGTTTATTATTGCTGTAGAAAGTGTCGATAGATAAACAAATAGTTTTTAAAGAGGTTAGATATAGATAGTAGGTAAGATAAGATACAAGTGTGTGTCATTTCTTGGTGCACTTCTTCTAAAGAAACTCTCGACTATTTTTCTTACAGATAGGGGCATATTCGAAATGATTCATATCACAGAACTAAATATTCAAAAACAATAACTACTTGTAGGTATTAAGACATGTCAGTAAAAATATGGCAAAATCCTAACGACCTATATTAATGTAATGCAATTAGATACTACATATTTGTGCTTTGACCTCTTACTTATTAAAGAGATGGAGCCTTATGTTTGCAAATTTAGGGGTTCATTCAATCAAGAAGTAACAAATTAGTTATGAATTATAAAAAATAACTCAACTGCGTCAATATCATATATAAAACATATAAGTTATGTATATATATTCGTAACCACTGTTAAAAAATCTTTATTTTGATACCATACTCGATGGATATTGAAATCTTTTTTTTTTGAGATCACTTTTTGGCTCCAAAAATACTTAAACACACCCGATAAACATAACCCTCCTTTCACAGTCGGGTAAAAACCCAGTGTGTAAGTGGGCAAAAGTTTTCCATACAGTTCATAATTTTAATTGATACTATTGTTATTGTTTCACAGCGATAACAATATAATGTACATTATTATTATATATTTTTAATCTATAGAAATAAATAAAATTGGAGTTTGTTATATTAAATTAACCGCTTTATACTAAATGCATATGTATGTTTACACGTTAAATATACCAAAATAATATTTTTTTACAAAAATTTTCTGTATGTTTGTTTGTTCTGGCTAATCCTAATCTCTGAAATGGCTGGACTGATTTTGAAGGGACTTTCACTGGCAAGCTGATGTAATAAAGAGTAACTTAGGCTACTTTTAGACTATTTTCGACCCGCGGTTGTAAATGTCGAACATTTACCACGGGCAACACCGCGGGACTTGGCTATTATGGTAATATATATATCTATTGATTATTTCGCGACAAACGTGTAAAACGTACAACCCTTTAAGAATGATTAGCTCGTTGAGATATAATAGCTTGGGTAAAGGTTGTCTTGATAGATTCATTCATTCTGATTCATTAAATCGGCAAAATGTTTTAGAATAGATTTGTATTTCTGTATGACCGTGTTTCTTTCGTATTTATAACCTCATAAAATAATAACCGTAGTCCCTGCGTGAATTATATCATCTCTTAAAAGTAATTGTACCTTTTTTTTTAAGGAACGAATTACTAAAAAAAATACCAGCGTATAATTTTTTTATTTCGTTTGTCTTTTATTTTGATGTACCCAGTGTGTCACTCTTACGGCTAAGGCGAATCTATTGACACCACTCACATAAAAATACGACAAGCCGTTCAGGCTCTTAGGACGTGCCAAAGAAATATACACACATATATACACTCGAAAAACATAACCCTCCTTCCTTCGCAGTCCGTTAAAATGAGTAATTTTTAAACTTAAAACTAGATGTTTCAAGCACATAATTTAACAATCGGTTTGTTCTTAAATGCTTCGTTGTGAATCAAGGCTGCTTTAAATATAGTCATTTAATAACACCTTTTTTGCTCTTGACAAGACTTTAATACATTCAAATCGTGATTCGTGGTCGCTTATAAAGTGTGTCAATAAAGCGACTCGTTGTTGGCGACCTACGGTCGCCGGTTTGCCTAATAGAATGAATTAGAAATTTTGGAAATCGTCGACAATTGCGCTGTATTACCGACTACATACCTACGACCGAGTATTGAGAAAATTTTAATAGTAGTGGTGTTCAGGACGAAAACAAACAATAACTATGTCGCGATGAAAGTGGAACAAATTCTAGTAGTACCTACTAGAATTATATATATGATGCTGTCGTTCACCAAACTAGATGGCGCTGTGCCATCTTTCGGAATCGCGATATAGTTTCGTTACCGGGCTCAATGTAAAAGTTATCCCGAATGTATTTATAAGAGACACCTAATAAATAGCTTGTCAGATCAGCAGAATAGTTCACAGTGGTTTTAATTTGCGGTCAAGTAATTCCCCTAGTGTTCACAACACGTTGAGTGCTATTGCGGCGCTTAACAAGTAGTCATAATACAAAAATACTGTACTCGTAAAATGGGCTTTCTCCTTAATAAATAAAAAAGTACGGTAGTAATGAACTCGAAAGAAAGAGAATCTTCTGTTCTCTTTACAGAAAAAGAAAATGTTGCCATCTTGCATCATACGAACGTAGACATGTCTGAATAACCTCCTATTCTAACTCGCTCGATAAAAACAAGTTTACCTTGAGAAACCAATCCATGAACAATTTTGTCACAAGAAATAGGAATACATTAAAAAGTTAACTCCAAGTATATTATACAACGTGTATTAGAACTGCTTTCATAGACTCGATAATACGTAAATGATACTCTTGTATTGCTATGGCTTTCCTAAAGTTGCTTGACACAGGCACTAATATAAGTAATATACGATGTTCATAGCTAAGTGTGAACCGATTGATATCAATAATAATCCGAATAATTTTACAGAACTAACAACTTAGATCTAAACCCCACAGCGTTTCTTGTTGTAACCGCAGGCAACGCCTCGGGGTGAATCTAGTCTAAAAAAGTAGCCTAAGTTACTCCTTATATCATCAGCTATCTGCCGGTTAAAGTCCTGTGGCAATCGGTCTAGTCATTTCAGAGATTACCCGAACAAACAGACAGACAGGTAAAAATTAAAAAAAGTTATTTTGGTATATGTACCGTATAAACATACATATGCATTTAGTAAAAAGCGATTATTTTAATATTACAAACAGACACTTTTTATTTTATTTATTTTAAAATAGAGCCAGTATTAACAGATATTATTAAACGTAAAGTTACATACATGCATACCTATGTCGATTTTAGTATTGTTTTGTTTCATATTCATTATTCATAAAGTTACATACATGCAGTTTGTCTTCTGTCGACATTTATAAACTGTCGCTAACAGCCATGTTCAATATTTTGAATATCTTTAAATACTGATTTCATTTAATTTATAATACCGATTCTCGACAGCTGCTTGTATAATGTGTTTTTTAAAGCGTTCTGTTTCTGTCACTATCTCATTCTTAATGTTATCATTGTACATTCACCTGCGTCCCATTCAACACACATTGCGTAGTTAAGTCCGTTGACATAAATTGAGGAAAACGGTTCAACTCAGAGCAATTCTGATTAAGTTTCGAATATGCAAATATATTGTATATTCTGCTATACCTGTATTAATATATACCTGTACTCTAATACAAAAACTAGTTCTACATGTATACCGTGGTTCAAAGACCGCCGATTATATTTTTAGAAGCAATATTACTGGTGACTTAGTCAGACTATGAATGTACCAGGAAACGACGCAGCCTTTATGATATTAATATTAGTTTTCGAGTATTTTTACCCGACTGCCAAAAAGGGGGCAAATGTTTTCCGGGTGTATGTATGTATATTTTTTTATAAATCAAAATTTAAAAAACCAAGTAAGGATTTTTGGAGCCAAAAAGTAATGTCAAAAAAAATAATATTCATAACAGATCAAGTGTGGTATAAGAATATTTAACGGTGATTACAAATATATATATAATTTATATGTTTTATATATGAAAATTACGCAGTTGGGTTTTTTTCTTTAATAATTCATTACTCGTTTCATCAGTTCGTAAAAAGAAAGTTTAGAAGTCCACATAGCTCGAGAAGTGCAAGTAAAAGCTTGTTTATTTAAGTAAAGCAATTGCGGCTTCATTCGCTTTAAATTCCATCTTATATCTCATCATATCATTTTATCGGTACAATGTCTTTTTGTACCCCCTGTCAACCTGTATACAAAATTTCATAAAGATCGGCCATGTTATTAAGACGTAAAACTGAAACAAACACAACTACAGACAGTTCGTTTCTTATTAAACATATTGAAACGAGTTTGAAAAGATACTCATTTCATTTTTTTAAGAATCATATTTTAGTGTGCAGCAAGGCGAGGCCAACAGAAAGTACATGCGAAAACAAGTACCTATATCCTGCAAAAAAACATGTGCAAAGCTTATCATACCTAGAAATAAATACTGACCTTTTTATCGTGTATATTGCCACAAGTATTTCAATTTAAAATAGTGTTAAGTTCTAAAAACATAAATAACTATAATTGAAATGTAAAAGAAGGAATATTTCATTTAAACCCTTTCACAGAAGTAGTAAAATTTAAGCCAAAAAGTTAAAAAGGCATGTCGTTAATCTTCTTTGTTCATTTTCTTGGGCGTAGTATTTGAATCTTTGATAGTATTCTGTATCTCATGAAATAACTAAATAAAATTTGTCGTAGTACAGTCCAAAGGCTCAACAACCGGTCCTATCTTGTCCTCATCTAACGGCTTTCTGCGACCTTCATCAGGTCGTAGGTATACCATAAAGGGGGCCTATGTAGTGGCCTTACGTAGTGTAAGACATCCACAGGCTAGGTGGTGTGATTTGCGCAAGACGGCTTGCAGGAGCTGGATGCGAGAAGCCATGGATCGAACTAAGTGGCGTGCAATTGGAGAGGCTTATGTCCAGCAGTGGACTGCGATAGGTNAACCTGTAAACAAAATTTCATAAAGATCGGCCGTGTTATTAAGACGTAAAACTGAAACAAACACAACTACAGACAGTTTGTTTCTTGTTAAACATATTGAAACGAGTTTGAATAAGATAGACTCATTTCATTTTTTTAAGAATCATATTTTAGTGTGCAACAAGGCGAGGCCAATAGAAAGTACATGCGAAAACAAGTACCTATATCATGCAAAAAACATGTGCAAAGCTTATCATACCTAGAAATAAATACTGACCTTTATATCGTATATATTGCCACAAGTATTTCAATATAAAATAGTGTTAAGTTCTAAATAACTGTAATTGAAATGTAAAAGAAGGAATATTTCATTTAAACCCTTTCACAGAAGTAGTAAAATTTAAGCTAAGAAGTTAAATAGGCCTGTCGTTAATCTTCTTTGTTCATTCTCTTGGGCGTAGTATTTGAGTCTTAGATAGTAATCTGTATCAACTCCTATCTCAAAAAACCGGTCCTATCTTGTCCTCATCTAACAGCTTTCTGCGACCTTCATCAGGTCGTAGGTATACCATAAAGGGGGCCTATTCAGCAGTGAACCATATTTCGGCTGAGACGAGGATGATAGACCGCGTCTACACTACGTCTGCCGAGGCCGCGTCTCGGCAAACATAATGTAAGACATCCACAGGCTAGGTGGTGTGATTTGCGCAAGACGGCTTGCAGGAGCTGGATGCGAGAAGCCATGGATCGAACTAAGTGGCGTGCAATTGGAGAGGCTTATGTCCAGCAGTGGACTGCGATAGGTTGATGATGATGATAGTCCTGTGCAGTTTTATACCATATGTATATTATAGATCTACGTATTGGCTTGTGACAATAATTGTTTTAGATGTATTATTACATCTTTCTTTTAACAAAGAAATCCCAGAGCACAAAAATTGCGAAATAACAAGTACGCCCCCTCATTATGATAAGCGTTGTGTGTATTCAGTATATAAACTTGCTTACGATTTTACATATATTGTTAACACAGTTTTATAAAATAGGAACAAAATTAAACCGTGCAGTTTCAGACAGATTACAACGAACTAGACAAGAAAACTGATTTGTAACCATGACGTCATAAACAAGCGATTATTTTGTTTTATAACGTTCACAATGAAGTTTTCAAGGTGTTTGTGTCATTGTATTACGAGACAAGACTGCATCCTTTATAATAATATTTTCTTACTAGTCTTTAGAAATAAAATCGTCACTTTGCTACATCAGCTACGTGGATGATCATCATTTAGGAAGTGTCTTACTAAACTTAATTATTCACCTATTAAATAAAATAAACTTTACTTTATTATTCACTAATCAAATAAACGTTTCTGCTTGACCAATGGTCATTAACATTTTTTGGCTAATTTAGACATATCTTACAAGTTTTCAACTATCTCTCCCGAAAGAAGAAGAGATTATGACTTCTATATTTCAAATCATTAGATAGTTTTTTTATTTAAAAAAATAGCGGTAATAATTGTAAGATATCTGTCTAGCAGAAAAGGACACTGTTTGATAACAAGTCCGGCAATGTACGGCCAATTGACCGCGATGAAGTCAACCTGCGACCTCTGACACGACTGGAGTCGTCTCATCCAGTTAAATGAGTACATCCTTTTCTACTTAATACATCAACTATTAGTTGTTTCTTCGTAACGGACTATAATTTCTATAACATTATGCGTCGAAACCTAGTCAAAAGATACTTATAATTAAAAAAAGAAGAAAACCAAACGAGTACATAAATGACTTGTTTCTTACTAGCAGTATTTTTCCTATACACGTTTTATATATTATGCAATTTATCATTAGTAGCTGTTGCTCTTATAAGGCAGTCTCTACGTAGTGTATACCTATGATGTAGCTTTCAAACCTCCATACAAGTTCTTTATAGGGCATCTGTGTCATAACACGACCCGGTTTTACATAAAGGAACGTCTTTCGCTCACTTTAAAAGTAATAAAGTTGAAAGTCGTTTTTAAATCCTTTTAGCTTGGGTATTATTTAAAAGTTTAACTGACGAACAAATAAGACAACGTAAAGAATTTCTAGCATTTTATAAAGTTTTATTTAAAAGCTTAACTGACTAAGAACTAAGAGAGGTAAAGAATTTCAGGCATTTTATAAATGCAATTTAGTTTGTTTTTTTCTTTGTTCCCAAACTGCACAATGTCTTCAATTGCAGCAATTATAATATCGTGGACTTCATTTACAAAGCAAACAATGAACGGTTAAAAAGTACACAGGAATGGAGATTTAGCTCAGATACACCTTTCACTTAAAAAGTACTCCGAAGCTGACATAAACACGTCTTGGCAGCAAACGCACGTACGTAAATCGGAAACCATAAAGAGGGCATACAGTATTGCATAAAAGTAACACTGTTGAAAACTGCAGTCAGTTATGCACCGAGTGCAATTATATTTTACAATGCAACTTCTACTTGAATGTAAAGTGCAAATATAAATAAATGTGTACACGGTTCTCGGTATTCGTATATGTATTCAACTATGACAAGTTAGTTCTTGGACAAGGTAAAGCATAATTAACAAAAACGTTTTATCTTCTAATTAATACAAATCATTAAAACAATGTACGGACGTGAATGACATGAAATAATCACAGCTAAACTCAATTTAACAGTGGGCAGTGGTATTTCCTCTTGCGTCATAACTGATGTTTAAAAACTGTTGAAATTACATTCGTGTAGCTTGGTGTCCTACGGTTCAGTTAATAGTGCTATTATACCACTGCATCACAAGTAGCGTTTTGTACATAATTAAGATTGAAAAACTCAATTATGTGTAATAGACGTATCAGGACCAAGAATACTAAACAATGTAGAATCACGTTTGTAAAGAACACAAGAGTATATGGATGTAGTATTTCAAATAGTAATGTATTAGTACATTAAAATATCGCTATAGCCATAATAAATTAATAAGTTTTCCTATTTAAAAATATAGAATATTGCCTTACCAACATGCAGGTAAAGAAATATTTGCTCGGACGAGTACTAATGGTTGAAAACATCACATTATCTAATCGGGTTTAATCCTGGTGTTTATACGTTGTAACCATTATGGTACAATGCCCGTTTACCCAATAGATTGTCACTTAACCGTGTTTTATGTGGAAACACACAATTCCTGAGCAACATAAAGTATAAACTAAACTCATCTGTTATTTTTATATTTAATTCGACATAAATCTGTGTCGTCATTATAGCCTCTTACTTTAGTAGTGTACTATTTAAAAAAACGTTTATTGTTATTAATGACAGGACGGTTACTGTGGCTAAACTTGGGGAGGCCTATGTAGAGCATTTGATGGACGTCTGTCAGCTGAGAAGAAATACCCACAACTATTCTTTCTACTTTTAAGACTCTTAGTCCGGATTTGTAGGCGCCAACATCATTGTTGAATCCAACTATAAAGCTTATCATGACAGAAAATGTTAACGCCCGACATTAAGTCTGTTTATGATCTTGATTAGTATATCGTCATATCATTCAAGTACCTTCTTCACAGTCCTATATACTATCAAGTAATGAGTCAGATCAGAACTATAACTAAATGAGTCACTGTGCATTCTGCCTACGATAACACATAAACTATGGAAAAATTAATTAACCCCGGTCTGTTTTGCTAAATATAACTGACCCTTCTTTACGGGGCTTACTAAAAGAGGACGAGAGAGTGATCCATTCAGCCGTGTAACCAAAATCATCTGTCCTCAAAATTCAATGAATATCAGAACCCCTCAGGCTTTTTAACTGAATTTTTTAAAGCCCCTTAATACTCCTGAATTAATAATTAGGATACACATCAGTACATGGGTCGTCAACGTAAAGTTTAAGGCAAATTTTCTTTCCTTTTTTTACTACTCCACTAAGAATACTTCTTTGTCGTGAAGGACTTTACAAACATACATAAAACGGACACAAAGAACACCCAGCCTCAGAATAACAATTTGAGGATCTCACAAAGTGTTGTCCCGTGTGGGGTTTGAAGACAGCTCAGTAGAAAGTAGTAAGACGACTTCATAAAATTAGTTTATTAGAATTAATTAATTATACAATCATGTTTTAAATTTACATCCGGTATGCAATCAGATACCTCCTTATTTTCCTGTATCCTCTTAGATGCTATTAAGACTCGTACCGATTCTGACTATATGGCATAGTTTATAATAGTAAGTATTGTATAAAATCAACTTGTTCACGATATCGTTATTAACCTAGTCTGCACCAGAATTATCGTTGTCTTCTTTCTTTGAATCAGTTAAAGGTCGGTCGGTCAATAACATGAATATCATTCACCGATTACTAATAATACCTACATAGGTTTAACACACGCTAAATAATTCGCTGTGATTGTTTTTTATTTATTTTTAAATAACTTCACTAAAAGGAAATAACATTTGAAACACATGTAGGTATGTTTCTTTTGCTAGACTCGATTAGCTGCGATTTCCAATCTTATTTTAGTCGATCGTCTGCGAAAAACGAGATTGGAAAATACATCACATGCATTTACTTGCCAAGAGAGGTACTATTTTTAACATATAATAAATAGATGTGTACATACATTCGTTTGTCCAATGACGTAAAACAAAGGGAAAACATTCCCTGACGCACTATCCTGTGTACACATAAGATGTTTTGGCGCTTTGCGTATCATAATTAAGTATTGTCAATAAAGTTACGTATTCGTATCTGTGGCTTAAATGTGAGTAATACATACTAACTCCAAATTCAATATCGAAAACAAACTAAAATCAATTTGTTATTATAATTATAACTAAAGATTATTCTTTTAAAAAACGAATACCCACAATTATTAAGAAGTAGGTAACTTAAAACATCAAAGTACCGTAAAATCGTATTTTTAGGGGTCTATCCCTTACTTATAGTTAACATAAAAAATAACATTGTCAAATCCGTATTAGTCAACCGATTCGCATGGCTTGTCTGCTTCGCGTGTTGATCACAATAATTACTATCTACTAGAGGCATATAGATTAGAGTTGATCTGTTTGTTGTGATTATATTTTATACTCTACTTCTAAATTATATACCTAAATAGATGTATTAATATTCTATAAGCTAGAACCGCTGTCCTTCTCAAAGTGATGCTGAGATGCTAATTGTTGCTGTGTCACTTGCTATTATTATTATTTTTTTGCCAATCTTTTGAGCATCGTTTGTCGTCGTTGTTACGAGAGATTTTAGAACAGCAGAATTAGCACCAATGTATAATGTAAAATCTGGTCTTGGTCGCCGCGACACAAGTCTCGAGCTAAGTGCGGAAACCATCGATAATTTCAAACCTGTAACTTGTTTATGTAGAAATTGAATGAATTAAAAAATATATAAATAAAAACAATCACTCGTACAAAAGATTTATTATACGTAATTTTTAAACATAACAATAACTTCCTAAAATCAGCATTGTTATTTGTCTCTTTTCGCTTTTTATTTTATGTTAAAGATGGTACCTGTAAAACTTCTCAATTGTTTAATAATTTTATCAATACTTTAAGTTAACTCCATTGCTTTTATCAACAGTGGGTATAGTTATTCTTGTATTAGTTTGTTATACGGCTACTATAGAATGAAAATAAATAAAAAATACAATTTAGTTTGAAGCCCAAAAGTTTAGTTTTGGATTGAAAACAAACATAGCCTAGTTTAAGTACGGATACCAACATGATAGAATATTGTGAATAACACCACAACAGCTGTAGAAATTCTCCACATTCACGCTTTGTTATTTGTGTATCCGGATTTTAAACAAAATTCTTTTGTGGAAGTCACGTGCTATGAAACGTATTCTTGAAACCACTGGAAATCTGGAACTCTAAAGTATTATGGTACTCAACCTAATAGAATAAAGTGACTAATCAGCCAGTTGTTTTTATTTTAAGCAGTCTTTTTGTGTCTAGGTCATCACATGGCGTTTAATAACAATAAATTTTATATAACACGACATATTTCGTGTAAATATTGACAGATTAAAAACTTTTTATTTGTACACCGTATTACAGGGTTATAGGAGACTATTAATAAGTCTTTAATATTTCAAACCTTACAAACCATTCATTGCTACGAAACATTTATAATGTTGTAGAAACAAATTAATTTGGTATTACTATATTGTCTTCTTCAAACAATAAAATATAAATATACATTAACTGCCTCGGTGACACAGTAGTTGCATATTCGACTGCTGTGCTCGATGTCTCGTATTCGATTCCCGGGNTTATACTCTACTTCTAAATTATATACCTAAATAGATGTATTAATATTCTATAAGCTAGAACCGCTGTCCTTCTCAAAGTGATGCTGAGATGCTAATTGTTGCTGTGTCACTTGCTATTATTATTATTTTTTTGCCAATCTTTTGAGCATCGTTTGTCGTCGTTGTTACGAGAGATTTTAGAACAGCAGAATTAGCACCAATGTATAATGTAAAATCTGGTCTTGGTCGCCGCGACACAAGTCTCGAGCTAAGTGCGGAAACCATCGATAATTTCAAACCTGTAACTTGTTTATGTAGAAATTGAATGAATTAAAAAATATATAAATAAAAACAATCACTCGTACAAAAGATTTATTATACGTAATTTTTAAACATAACAATAACTTCCTAAAATCAGCATTGTTATTTGTCTCTTTTCGCTTTTTATTTTATGTTAAAGATGGTACCTGTAAAACTTCTCAATTGTTTAATAATTTTATCAATACTTTAAGTTAACTCCATTGCTTTTATCAACAGTGGGTATAGTTATTCTTGTATTAGTTTGTTATACGGCTACTATAGAATGAAAATAAATAAAAAATACAATTTAGTTTGAAGCCCAAAAGTTTAGTTTTGGATTGAAAACAAACATAGCCTAGTTTAAGTACGGATACCAACATGATAGAATATTGTGAATAACACCACAACAGCTGTAGAAATTCTCCACATTCACGCTTTGTTATTTGTGTATCCGGATTTTAAACAAAATTCTTTTGTGGAAGTCACGTGCTATGAAACGTATTCTTGAAACCACTGGAAATCTGGAACTCTAAAGTATTATGGTACTCAACCTAATAGAATAAAGTGACTAATCAGCCAGTTGTTTTTATTTTAAGCAGTCTTTTTGTGTCTAGGTCATCACATGGCGTTTAATAACAATAAATTTTATATAACACGACATATTTCGTGTAAATATTGACAGATTAAAAACTTTTTATTTGTACACCGTATTACAGGGTTATAGGAGACTATTAATAAGTCTTTAATATTTCAAACCTTACAAACCATTCATTGCTACGAAACATTTATAATGTTGTAGAAACAAATTAATTTGGTATTACTATATTGTCTTCTTCAAACAATAAAATATAAATATACATTAACTGCCTCGGTGACACAGTAGTTGCATATTCGACTGCTGTGCTCGATGTCTCGTATTCGATTCCCGGGTAGGACTAAATTTTTGTATGATCTACAAGTATTTGTTTCGGAGTTTGGGTGTTTCCTATGTATAATATGTATGTACTTACAAAAAAAGTATATACTATTGTGTTCAAAAAGTATCGCGAATTTTGTGTATTTTCAAAAATTATTTATTTATTCGTGCGGCAACCCGTCTCATGGCCAAATTATCGATTAAAATCGAATGGCACGAGCCAGTCGAGATGCCTAGGTCCTCGGCAATTTCTCTAACGGTGATTCGACGATTGGCCAAAGCCATTTTCTTCACTTCATCAATTTTTTCGTCTGTTGTTGAAGTGCTCGGGCGTCCGGCACGCTCTTCGTCGTTCACATGTTCTCGGCCTTCTGAAAACATTTTGTACCACCGATAAACGTTGCTTTTGTCCAAAGTAGCTTCTCCGTATGCCACAGTTAACATTCGGAATGCATCCGCGCACTTAATTTCGTTTTTCACACAAAATTTGATACAAATTCTTTGTTCCATTTTTTTGAATAGGTAAAACTCGACGACGGACCAAAACACGCGCAAGCAAAGCAGATGTCAACAATTAACTGAACATTCAAAATGGCCGAACTTGTCAGCATAAGTGAGAGACATATGTACCAACATAACGCCACAAAACAATTGAAATTCGAATATACGTAACTCGCGAAAATTCAAAATTCGCGATACTTTTTGAACACACCTCGTGTATGTATTTATATCAGTTGTCTAGTACCCATACTATAAGCTCTGCTTAGCTTGGGATTAGATGGCGTTGTGTGTGTTTGATGTCCGAAATATTTAATTATTATTTATTTACCATGATTAGATAGATATCTAGGCATGCAATGTATAGTATACTTATTTGACCTTGAAAATAAGCTACATTAAAGGGAATTTATATAAGCGTTTAGGCGTTTGTGGTTTGGTAACCATTCACAATAGCAAACCGCTAGTTGCAAATATTTACAATGTACAATATCGTGTACCTATCTATTGTAGTATTGACTGTGAATAAAATACCGTAGGCAGAGAGGAAATACGAACTTAGAAACACTAATTCACACGTATAGCATTAAGAACGGACTGGTCACGAATATTTCATTTATAATGTACATGTAAAATCTAGGAAATCAATGCTTTACATTCAACGATGCTACGAACATTTCTGACTCGGAACGGATATGAATCAATAATATGAGAAGAGGGTAGCTCGATGCCCTTACCATTGTTTCTACTCGTTTCGTTTGAAAATGTCAAAATCCGTAGCACCGTTTATCTCACTTCCTAACCGTTTACACTATTTTACTTTTCTAGGGATGAAGTTAGTAAAAAATATTCTTAACGTCTGCACACAACATACACAGCAAAAAAATCATTCTCAAGTATTTTATTCATTGCAGTCAGCACCTTACAACTAGTTACGTTCCTGATCATGTGATGTTTGATACAAATTAGCCGACATAAATTATTTATTCCTCTAAAAAGCTTGTATTTAAATAATTGTTGAATTCACCCAACCATACAACATTGACATGCGCGCAGTATTTTAAAATAATAACAGTTTAACAATCGCTGTTCTAGATATTTTATATGAAATGTTATGATAACATGTAGATTGTTTACGATGATTTTAAAATTGTATGCCATTTTTCTGTAAATAAAAATTGCCTAGAAGAATCTACATCAATGTATATTTTAATACATGAAGAGAGCTCTTAAGCAAATTGATGACTATCGTAAATTTAAATTTGGAGCACGGAAAACTTTGTGTAATCCGATTAAAATAACTTTAAAAGCACTATTAAAATGTTTGTTGTACATGTTTCTGTAAAGTTTAGGTAAATCTTTTTGACCAGTTACATTCGAAATACCAACACGTGTTGGTAATTGTAGGAAATATAAAAAAGATATTTTTTTGGGATTTTACCAATAGAATTTAAGTACATGCTTAGGATTACCACTAACGGTGGGTAAATGTTCGTTTTGGGAATAAAACTATCCATTCGAACTCATAATACAAATGATTCAACCAAAACAGAGGGGATCTTTTTCTGTGCGCTGATCTCCGCCCGTTAATGATCACCGTTCTAAAAAGATTCAATAAAATTGTTAATGTGACATGTTTCTTTCAATATTTACAGTGAATTTAAGGATTTGCCTCAGATTTACCAATCGTGCTTATCAGTGAAATTCCCGTCAAAATCGATTCAACCGTTTCAGAGAATAACTGAAACAAACAGATAGACAGACATATCGTATATACTTTTATATGCATTTAGTGAAAAGCTGTTAATTTGACATTTCAAACCGAAACTTTAGGAATTAATATGTAAACAATTGCTATTCAAGCACACTAGCAAATGTAGAGTCCCGATCAATCGCTGGAACATAATATTCTTCTCTAGTGGACTTGATAGGTATCAATTACTAGAGTAGCTAAATTGCTTTTTATAGCGTTTAAAATAGAGACTCTATTGGGTTAATTCGAGAATTGGCCTATAATATAGAATCGGTGCCATCTATACCTATGCCCCGATGTCTTTACGTGCGTCAAGAGTAATTTATCTACTGAATTTGTTATTAGCCATTTTTTCGTATGTAAACTAAGAAAATAAGTACAGGTTACTTTGATAACGCACCTGACACATACTACTAACGTTTACTAGAGTAAATTACATACATACAGTCACGCCTTTGAGGGGTAGGCAGAGACAATAAATCTCCACTTACTACGGTGCTGACACACCTCTTTTGTTTCGTTTACATTCATCAATAGCTGCATGCATGCTCGTCGTTCCTGGTGCTCTTCACATTACCCATTTTCAGAGTAAATTTTATTTTGAAAAACGATATTCTAATGCATTGTTTCACACAATAAACTTTTACGGTAATGAATTAACATTAAACTAGAGACCCGTGCCACAAACTACTTAAATAACATAGAGACGCAGTTATAAAGTTTCTAANTATATAATTTAAAATGTACTGCAATGAAGTCAGTTTCAAAAATGTCAAAAGAGTTCGAGAAATTTAAAGTTTTTATCGTTTCTTAATGCTGGTGGATACACATTTTGAAAAAAGTCACCTCATTGCTTCAGTAAAAGAAAAACATCATTATAATATTTCGTAATTTCCACAACGAACTCAAAAGTGATTCAATTCTTTTATTCGGCATCGGGCCAAAACCAGCTGCCAGCTGTCGTGACGTCGACCCTTATTAATAATACGTTTAGCCTTTGTTACCAGAATACTTTTATAATGTTAGTATCTACTTTGTATTTTTGTTACACTAAAAATATAAAGTAGAAAGATAAAATCTACAAAGTGTAAACAATCATCAGTTGTTTTGCCAGACTTTTCAAATGTTGAGTCATATGTCTGATGTTTTCTTTATTTTGTGTAACTATCAAAATATTACCTAATGCATAATAATATCCAATGTATAGTTATACAATATCCAATCTATAGTTCATAGTTATAAAGGTGTTTATTGGCGTCGTATGTTGCTGCCACACATAATGAACATGAAATTACATATTAGGTAACAAGAATACCCATACCCAAGTGGGTATGGTACCCAATAATTTCTTGTATACAAGTGTATACAAGAAATTATTGTCGTTATTCGTAGTTCTAAACACATTAGGAAAAAATGTTACCCTGCTAATACTGTAAATGCGAAAGTCTTTTGAGGTGGATTTTTGTTACTCTCGTAAACACAAAAACGGCTGAACGCATCTGGATGAAATTTAGAACAGGTAGATTGGATTTTCTTTTATTTATGGCTCTGCCAAAATGACTACTCTTACTGATGGAAAGCAGAATCCCAGAGTGGTGATCACCATACCCATTGCCAATGCGGGCAATGTAGCATGGTGAACCCACATCATGGCGGCCTAGTGAAGCTTCTGCATTATTGGGCCTCCGGTCTCGCACTCACCAACGAAACACGACAGCACAAACGCTGTCACTTTATGTTGATTTTCAGTGCGAGGGTAGTACCGCCCCGTTCGTACTGAAATCAACGTGGCTTAACTACCTTGAAATAAAGTTTGGAATATGAGTAACAGCAACAGCAACTAGTACAAGATTACGTTGCTTTCATTAAATAGTTATAAACAAGTTATTCGGCGCTTGTTAGAAAACTCTTCTGCACACCAAATTTTCAATAATTGACAATTTNATGAAGTCGGTTTCAAAAATGTCAAAAGAGTTCGAGAAATTTAAAATTTTTATCGTTTCTTAATGCTGGTGGATACACATTTTGAAAAAAGTCACCTCATTGCTTCAGTAAAAGAAAAACATCATTATAATATTTCGTAATTTCCACAACGAACTCAAAAGTGATTCAATTCTTTTATTCGGCATCGGGCCAAAACCAGCTGCCAGCTGTCGTGACGTCGACCCTTATTAATAATACGTTTAGCCTTTGTTACCAGAATATTTTTATAATGTTAGTATCTACTTTGTATTTTTGTTACACTAAAAATATAAAGTAGAAAGATAAAATCTACAAAGTGTAAACAATCATCAGTTGTTTTGCCAGACTTTTCAAATGTTGAGTCATATGTCTGATGTTTTCTTTATTTTGTGTAACTATCAAAATATTACCTAATGCATAATAATATCCAATGCATTGTAACCTTCATAGTTATAAAGGTGTTTATTGGCGTCGTATGTTGCTGCCACACATAATGAACATGAAATTACATATTAGGTAACAAGAATACCCATACCCAAGTGGGTATGGTACCCAATAATTTCTTGTATACAAGGGTATACAAGAAATTATTGTCGTTATTCGTAGTTCTAAACACATTAGGAAAAAATGTTACCCTGCTAATACTGTAAATGCGAAAGTCTTTTGAGGTCGATTTTTGTTACTCTCGTAAACACAAAAACGGCTGAACGCATCTGGATGAAATTTAGAACAGGTAGATTAGATTTTCTTTTATTTATGGCTCTGCCAAAATGACTACTCTTGCTAATGGAAAGCAGAATCCCAGAGTGGTGATCACCATACCCATTGCGAATGCGGGCAATGTAGCATGGTGAACCCACATCATGGCGGCCTAGTGAAGCTTCTGCATTATTGGGCCTCCGGTCTCGCACTCACCAACGAAACACGACAGCACAAACGCTGTCACTTTATGTTGATTTTCAGTGCGAGGGTAGTACCGCCCCGTTCGTACTGAAATCAACGTGGCTTAACTACCTTGAAATAAAGTTTGGAATATAAGTAAGGTGACAGTGAGATGAGTAAGGTACAGCAACAGCAACTAGTACGAGATTACGTTGCTTTCATGAAATAGTTAAAAACAAGTTATTCGGCACTGGTTAGAAAACTCTTCTGCACACCAAATTTTCAATAATTGACAATTTTAACATAATTTACATAAGCTTTCCAAACCTTATTACTTGGATATACGTACCAGTTATTAAATAGATACGCCTTTCTATTCCAGTTCTCTGTATTCCTGCTGATCATCTTCGTAGCTGAGTTGGCTGTCGGTATTGCAGGCTACGTAAAGCATCAAGACCTAGAGAACTCTATAATGGAAAGTCTGAACAAGACCATCAAAGAGTATCCGACCAATAAGGATGTTGCCAAGAGCTTTGACATTCTTCAGACCGATGTAAGTATCTTTTTAGAGGTCAACTAAAGTTTCAGGAAGTTACCAGTGGTTGTGATTATAAATATAGGTGTGTATAAAATGCTGGTTAAGAATTCGGAGTGTCAACAACACACCGACTCAAGGAACAAAAAAAGAGAAATAAATCTTGACACGAGCCTTATATCGACATGTCTGACCGGAGTGGTATAGTACGCCAAAACCTCTTTCCTAAAGAGAGTCCTATGCCCAGCAGTGGGCTATTAATGACTGTTGATATATTAAAAACAACCTACAATACTCACATTTCTAAACTTTACTGATTTTATTGGCTTGCCTACGTAATTATTCATGTATAATGTCATTTATTGTTTTTTATTATAAATAAATAGTAGTAATGTAGATTTTTATTTTAATAAATACAAGATACGACGCTATCTACTAGAAAGTAAATACGTAATTACTCAAACATTATTTAAATAAGTAAACCATATTATAGCTGTATGCATACTGTCATTAAATATTTATTGAATGATAACTTCACGTGGCTGTTAATAGTCAATGTTAATGTTCCATGCAATTCATATATCGGCTATACAGAGTAATAAAAATAAAGTTCTGGAAAGTTTTTTTTACTAAATCACCAAAATATACCTATTATTAATTAAGTGGATACTTACTCAAAAAGGCAAGCTCGTGTTCATACAGTCGCTAAATAATGTAATACAGGGATCGATTTGATACAACAAAAACTTAGCAAGTTTTTGTTGTATCAAATGATGATGTTGATGTTCCATATATTTTCTTTTTAATAAATTTGTACTTTACAACTATATACAAAACTGAGTATTATTCCCAAAAAGATCATAAGTAATGTATGATTTAAAATATATTCCAGTTACAATGCTGCGGTATCAACAGCCCTAAGGACTGGGCGAACAACAACATGACGCTGCCAAACACCTGCTGCGCTGGCCAAGAAATCTCAGGCGGCGTACCGGCGCCCTGCACCGAACAATCTGAACATTTCCACAAAGATGGCTGCCTACCCAAGCTGGTTGCTTATTTCAAGGATATCGCGATGGTGCTCGGCGGTGTGGGATTAGGAGTTGCTGTTGTCCAGGTAAAATGCCTTTCGACTTATTATTAAAATTAACATTATGTAAGTGTAAGACTTGAACCTAGAACCTAAAGAAAGAAATCTACATATACTTGAAAAATCCCCTGGTTCCCTAATGAAGCAGAGCACTGTTGTTCAATAGGGCAGTCAATTTGACATTCCAAAATGTTGACGACATCTATGTGAGGCCATACAGCTTCCTAAGACTTTAAAATTCGGACAATACGGTATATTTTAGTAAAAAGTAAGCCAGTACCAATTACTAGTCCAGACCAGATACAAATATATGAAAAAAGAAGACATTTTTTACCAAACGTAGGGCATCGTAGATGCCATATACTACTTTTAAGGGAACAGTTATCAATTAATATACAAAAGCTTTAAAAAAATTAATTTACATAAGTTCAAAGTTCTTAAGGAATTCATGAATGTTAATGTTTAATGTCTTTTTTGGGTTAATAAATAGTTACATTATATTGTTACAGCTCCTTGGCGTAATATTCGCTTGCTGTCTCGCACGCTCCATACGCAGCCAGTACGAAACTGTTTAAGCGCAAGATATACCTTTTCTACAATATTCCTATGTTACTCAGCAGTGTCCAACTGATGATGTGATTTGAAATACACGTTAATGTTTATTTTGTATTTACTGTATATTTTGAATTAATTACGTTATTATAACAAACTTGAGTTTATATGTAAGGTTATGTTTAAGTGCTACAAAGATAATTATAACAGAAGTAAATAATGTCACCAGAAATGAGTAGAGTTTTGCCATATACTTGCAAGTACATAATAGGAGTGATTTAAGCACATTGCACCGACTTTCTTAGTGTCACCATAAAGTGTGCTCAGTGTAGAAGACTGATTTTTCGAATAGAAGTGGTTACATTATGCCAAAACCGTATTGGAATTTTCCTACTTTTTATATTGTCCGAAATCTCAATTCAACCTTCTTAGTATTTAAATAATTGTAACCTTTACTATTTTTACGTCATATTTAACCAACTTAGATGTGGTGCACAAGATATTTATTAGATCTATACGATTCTTTAGTGATTAGACGCATTGTCATAAATATGACGCGATATTACCGATTCGAGTCGTCCAAAAATGTTAATCCAACTAATTTTGACGTTTTCATGTATATTTATATTAAAATCTTCGATTCAGTAACTAAAATTGTATTTTAATTTACCAAATGAAAATGAAACAGCAATCAGTGTCCTATTACACACATTTTATTTTCTTATTTTATACCATGATACAAATTGTAACAAAGGATGATTATTAGGTATCAGAGCATGTAGTTTCGAGGAACATCAGTCGCGTAAAATACAGGCTGTCTTGCACGCAACAAATTTCGAGTCACAGTATAAAATAATTAAAAAATCACAATGACGAATATATCCAGTCCCGAATACAGAGTATCAGTATTCATCTCTCTGTTGTATGTCGCAAGCATCTGAATGTCACAGCACCAGTTCCGACTCGAACGAACGAAATCACTCATCTCTACAAAAATTATAATTACGATGGTATCACCATTCATGTACGCGCGACATACTTTTAGCTAAAATCATTACAACGCTAAGATTCTATAGTTCTAGGGTTAAGACATACATTTTACATTACCTAGATAGTAAAATAACTTACATCTATAACTGTTTACATACTAAACGGAATATTTTAAAGAATTGGGAGATGTCAGACTGGAGCGGAGGGCGGTGTGCCTGAGTTTTGGCACTTCATGAAGGTAGAAGTAGGGGCAGCACGCAAATGATTAACAATCGTTCTGACGTAACTTTGATATGTGTTTGTATATTCAGTAAAACATATCAAAACCACTGGTTCTCTGACGGCATTCATTAAATATTGTCGTCTCACTACCTATATACCAATGTATATATCATGACGTATTCAAGAAACTTACTGGTAGCACTGCACAGTAGCATGTATACCTTCACAAGATCATTATTATAAAAATAAATAGGATATAATAATACCAGACCTATTCTACGCAAAGTTCAAATCATTTATTTTATGTTATAATGCAAAAATATAACTTAAGTTTTAATAGCAAACCCAGTACAATTGCACAATATAAAATAAATAAACAATACCTCAGGATCATTAGTCTCAAAGTACTATAAATTTCAAATAATTTGGCTATCTAATCCTTAACAAAATGGACCAAATGGAAAACCTATCTAAAGTAATTTTCTCCTGGTTTCAGTCAAAACAAGTTTTAATGCGCTAATTTTGTTTCTTTGAAGAAATAAACCCAAAACTAGATTTCATTAATGTAACAATAATATAACAGTAGTGATCAAAGTACCGGCTGATCATGCCACAATTTAGACCATCCAACACTTCTCCATCACTCCTTCCTACACATACCAAAACTAAATATATTTTTCATTTATTCCTCTGTCAACATGTGACATCTCATTACAAGTTGTGAAACTGATTTATTTCAAATCTGACTACTATAATAAAAACTAAAAAGCACTGTATACTTGGTGAAGTGGTATGTTCAGGAAACAAGTAAATCATTATAATTTGTACTTGTCAATGCCGCCAGTCCTCTGAGCGAGAGCTATGCTAAGAAATATAAGATGTAATAAAATTATACTGTATTCACAGAATGAATTTACAACCATTCTTGCTTGAAGACATACTGGTGGAGGAATAAAATGTATGAAACTGACACATACATTTGTTTGTCTATGTTGTATATTACTAATATAGGAATAATTGGAACTTACTTTTCGAATTCGCGTATATCAAGAACTACTTACTACTTTAATATGTATATCACATAAAAAATTATAATAAATATGCAAACTATAATGTTGCTAAATTAATAATTTTGATAGAATGGAGACACTGACAGCGGTTGAAATGCTAGTAAGTATTGTCTTTCTAAATATTAATCGCATCGATAAAACATGCATACAAATACCCTGAAATTAAAAACACTTTTACATAACACAAATGCGATTTATTCTGTAATTTAGGATCGCAATACACCAGATATACCTTATACATAAGTAGTAACAGTTGAAGTGTATGAGATCATCGCTATACAGAGCAGCAAAATTGACTCAATTCACTGGTTAAACCTAGATACACTTTCATTAGTAAACTTATCACTGTAATTATATAATACACGGCTAGAAATATTAACAGAAATCGATCAATTCGTAACTTAATCTTTCGTCTTTCTAAAATTATATAATTCAGACTGTTTCAAGCACGTCAACATCACATTAATTTGCAACTAAAAATTAATAAGCTGTTTAAACATGACTCGCCCAGTGCGCCATATCGTTAAAGGAGTTGGTGAGTGAGCTAACGGTGGTGTGGCACTGGGCGGGTAACGTTCCTTTATAATTAATTATAAGCTTACATATGTGAACAGGATGGATTTAGAACAGAATGGTATTTGAGTATGATACTGCAGGTTGTTCCTTGACGAGCGGGCTGCGGCGAATGAATCATGTCGCGTAGCGCTTGGTCCACAGGCGCGCGATGCGGTCGTGCTCCTCGCGGTTCTGCAGGTACTGTGTGGCGATGCTGCCAACTAGCGGGTCCGCTGGAAAGTTTACACACTCCTTATTATCTCAACATTACCTTATTTACTACAAATCTTTGCATAATTGAGACACTAACTATCGACGCTTTTGTATAGTTCTGTTAAAATGTAACGTTGTCTAATATGACAATGACGTTAATCCACAAAAAGATTAAAACAGGTAAAATTAAAGACAGGCCAAGATCACTCTTTGACCCTCAAAACTACGCTTACGGCTCTCAGGAAAACCGAAATGCGAAATTCGTGTTATGATTCTTATTATAAACGCGCATCATGTGTTGTGACAATTACAGTAAAACCTTAGTGACCTAGCATGCATACTGTATGTTACCAGATCACAAAGAATTGTGTCCAATGGAGAAGATCATAATCAACTGAAAATAATGTTTGTATTACGAAATTTAAACATTTTCCATCATTATTGTGCAGACGGGTACGTCGATTGACTAGTATCGATAAAAATAAACCGTACCATAGCACAGAGGCACGAACAAAAAAACGTGTGGGGACGAAAGGGCGAGAGGGCTTTGACCTCTCGAGATCCATGAATTGTCAGTTTTACTTTAGAAACTAGGTATGGAAAACATAAGCCTGAATTAAATAATAACACTATATAAAGATATTATAAGTTCAGTTCTTACCAGGATTACAGTCGGTGAGCAATGAACATATTGATAGTAAAACTTTAGATATTGTCAACGCCGGCGACCAGTTGTCTTTGAGAATATCCAGGCATATCACGCCCTGGCTGTTGATATTACAATGATATATCCTAGTGCGGAATGTAACCTGAAAGATTTAAATAGCAACATGTTGAAAACCAGTCATTGACACAAAAAGTAAAATAGATAAACCTTTAAAAAAACATATGTATTAAAATTTACAAAACTGTAAAGATGGAAATGTTATTTTATTATAAATATGATTTATAAGTAACTAATGGGTAAGTAAGGTAAACGTAGCCCTAAGAGCCCTCGCCCACGACCACTTTCGCTGGCTATGTGCCCTCGCCCATATAACCACGATTCAGTCGCGATAATGTTACGCTTCTGTCGCGATGCAAACGGGAGTCAGTACCATAATGAGCACATAAATGTTTGCGATAGCTTCAGTTGCAAAATGTACTCCGTTGTGGCAACATTAGTCATGCTATCTTTGGTGCTGCTTTTACGTAAGCAGCTGGAGCGTCAGCAATGGAAGCCGCTTCAAAGACCGCGACATAGTCGCAATGCTGTAACGCGATGGCATCGCTTCTGAAGCGCGTTTCAAATGCAACAAGAGCGCGTAAGTCGATGCTGTTGAACGCGCGACGGTATCGCTACAAAGTCTTGGGTGAGGGCCCTAATTGACATAGTTGAAAGAAGGAAAGAAGAGAATTTGTTTGTTATATTTTCATCTATATCTTGTAAGCCAAAAAAAAGGAAAAATATTTTGTAATTTAAAAAAAAAACAGTTTTGGATCGTAGCCACGGGTTTAAATAGGTCCGGAAACATTACTATTATGTATGATACGTGTAGGTATGTTGTTCTTCCTAACGATCAATCACGTTCGAAAACCGTCAAATAAATTATCACTAACGACAACATCTACAAGATACGGGGGTGCCAGACTTTATTTAAAAAAATAGCGTGACTTTAACTTCAATTTTCCTGAATAAATAAGCAACACACAAATTGTTTACTTTATACCTGCAAGGTAACCAAAGACGTCAGTGCGTACTATTGTGTGAGTAATTCTTGTAGTAAATTAATATATAGTATAATACACCAACCAGTCATAAATTGCCCATACAAACATAACCTATATCAAAAAATAATACCCTAGCCTAGAGCCTTAGGTACATGAAAACATGTTTTAGCTTGTTTTCAAAAAGATTCGAAAATATAGTTTGATAAATTTCAATTAGTAAATAGGAAGTTGAGGCATTTGATATATTTGAAATTTAATATCGGGTCTACCAAACAAGGAAAATATTGCAAGGGGTCTATGAGACACACAAGTTTGGGGGCCTCTGATGCAAAGGTCTTGTTACCTAAATCGTTTTCTTAGAATCGGCCTTTGTTCCGATATCGCACAAAAACTGCTGTCCAATTAGAAAAAAAAAGGTTGCAACAAGAAAATTATTTTTGGACTACATATTCTTAATTCTTTGAAGTTCAATGTGTATTTCAAGCTTATGAAATTTAAACGCCTGGAAATTTCAAAATCTTTGTATATCACAAATATAAGAGTATAGACAACAAAATATTGAAACAAATCGAACTTTGTTAGGTAAAAATAATATTTACACACTGCTGTTTTGAATAGGCTGCTGAAAATAGCTAGTTTTTTCAAGGACAAATTCTACTGTCAGTGTAACAGAATTTATTCTAAATATGATGCATGAGAAATTTAAATTTAACTGTAAAAGAATACACAAAAAACAGTCTGCAGATCCATATCATATCAGTCTACTAAGAGTTGTCATGAGTTATCCAAAGACTAAAAGGACATACAAACTTTAAAAACGCAACATTATCTCCAGAAATCACATGCCATGTCAATCATCCCATGTGCTTACCCAGGTTCTGTGCCAGGGGGGGGAGGGGTGGCAAATCGTTTTTATTGCTTGCTGAGCCGCGGGGCTAAGCTAGGCTAAAAAAGTAGGGCCGATGATGTACTTTAGACTAAGTTACTTCATACATCATTAGCTATCTGCCGGTTAAAGTCCCGTCAAAATCGGTCCAGTCGTTTAAGAGATTACCCGAAACCAACAGACAAACAAAAATTATAAAAAATACAGGTATTTTAATATTACAAACAGGCACTGCAGCTTTATTTATTTCTATAGATATTTTTTATATAAATTCTTTAGATATAGAAAAGCTATTTTATTTTAAAAGTAGCTTTAGAGGAACTTCAGAAAAACGGTTTCAAATCAAACGTCTTTGAAAGAGTCGCCCATAGCGTTAACAATTTTTTTATGTACCTACACTGAGCGTACACAGCCCATTTATTCCACCTTTGATCATATGTCATCTTAACCACGTTTTTTATATCTGGGTGTGCTGAATTGTGATCTTTCAATTTTATTGATTGAGGTTCCAAGCGCGCCATTTTTGTTTGCAGCGCTGCAAGCGTAGCGTGTTGGTAGAAAGGGCGCGACGGACGATTATTACGAGTTGCATATTGTACTCCAAATGGCGAAAGTACTTTTTCTAACTTTTTAACTATAAAAGAAGATAGTAGGGACGTAACCAAACCCAGGGGGTTGGGGGGGCAGCTGGCCCAACCCGGCACGCCCATGAATCACCTGTTACTTAAGTTGAACAACAGTACAAACTAAAACAATGATGACAGAGAAACATACATGTATGTATGTAAAATATATATATGTTGTTTATGATTACATACAAACTATATTACACAAAGACTTTACACTAGTTTGCAACCTTAACAAAGTAAATAGTGTCAGAATATTTTTATTTATATTGTTTTGAATCTGAGAGGAAGACAAACACATCATTACTGCCCTGCATGCATAAAAACCGGTTTGCATTATTTAGACTAGATAAGAATTTAAATTGTTTAATTAAAGCAAAAAAAAAGTTAAATTAGCTAGTCATTATCCTTAATGTAACACTAGTTTATGGCCGCCGCTCCGCCCGCCTATATGTCGGTTATCGCGGCAAATAGTAGCCTAGGTGTTACTCTGATCTATAAGTTATATTACTGAAAAGTTTCATCAAAATCCATAGTAGTTTTTACGTGAAAGAGTAACAAACATCCATACATACAAACTTTCGGGTTTATAATATTACATTTTATGAAATAAAATCCACATAGACGGTAAAAAACTATTAACTATTTTACATAATCAGACACATCTGTCATATTGAATCTCCCCTACAAAAGATTTTGTTGCATACCGTAGTTTATGGACCATTTACTTTAATATAAAAAATTACTTCACCACAACAGAATTCTGGAATTCAATTCCTTAAACACTTGTAATACTACTTGACAAAATAGGCTAAAACCTCTTCTCTTATCAAGTTCTGACAAAATACTGTTAAAATAAACAAAGATGTAAGAATTCCACAAAACTGATTATATTTTGGTGTACTGTAACCTTTCTAAGAAAAAAGGATGCAAAAAAAGGGGTAATCTAAACAGAATACCCTGTTGCAAATTGAAGCTTGCTTATATGTTTTAGTAACTAATGATTGTAATCTTTAAAAAAAAATTGAATCGCCGCCGTGTATGTACCCGCATAATTTCCGTAGGAGGGCAGAAAATTTGATAATTATTTTTTCGTGTTATTGTTAAGTAAAGGTTTGTTGTGAATTTTTTTCAATACCTGTGGGAGGCTGAGGCCGACAAAATTACTAAAACAAGTATTTTTTATTTTAGTATTTTTGACAATGTTTACGATGTGGTATGAAGTTTGCCAGGTCAGCTAATGAAATATAGATTGAAAACAATATGCTACTTGAACTTGTACAGAGTGTAACTTGTTATATCAATTCTCTAGTCATTTGTTATCGAGTGCTTTATAGTGGGTAGACCAATATACCATGGGAGTGGGTATTCTCTCCCTCATTACCAACATTGCAACCATGGTACAGACCGAGAGCGCATTGAATTCTGCCATCTCCCTCTGTGTAGAAGCGGGACTTGTAGTGATTTAGATCTCAACATTTAATATCTTATTAGATATATAGTCAAAACGGAGAAATTAAACACAGCAATGCCTCATTATAGTCAAAATCAATATGCCAAGTTATTTTTAGTTGTATTTTAAGTGTTTATTTTACTATTGCTAATAATAAACCACCTTTTATCTAAATGTGTGAAACTATTCATGTTTAGTGTTTATCATGCATGAATTATTCTTTAATCTTTGTAAGTTCCTTAGCTCTCAACAGTAAAAGAATTGGAACATTAATTAAGGAAGATTAGAGCATATACCCAATCCGCACTTGGCCAGCGTGGGGACGTATGGCCTTAACCCTCTCCTGAGAGGAGACCCGAGCCCAGCAGTGGGACATTATGGGTTGTTGATTTGATTTGAGAGCATATATTCGGTAAAAGGCAGATACTGGCTAATTTCAAAATTAAATTTAAATACTCCTAACGAAAATCTACCTACACTACAGCTTGAGCATAGCTCAGTATAGATTGCTACACTTTTTTCACACTATATATTTGAAACAATAATATATTTTCTTATTTTTAAAAAAACCTTCTACTGTAGATGATAATCATACCATTGTGTAATTTTAAAAATAATTTGACATTATTTTTAGAGTCTATTTCAGATAAGTGATCAGCTCTGTTTGGCAATAATAATAAAAAAAAAATAAGTGAATAATGTACCTTAGGAGGTTTAAACGGGTATTCTGGTGAGAAGTGGATGTCAAGGAAGAAAACGCCTCCCTCATAAACTGACCCAGGTGGTCCTAAGATGGTTGAAACCCATTCATACAAGTTGTCTCCTTTGGGTCCCGCACTGCAATTTGGTGGGGGATCTAATGTGATCTCTGCAAGCTCCTTTTGGATCCTCTTAGCTGATGTGCCAAGTGCCTTAGACATCTTGGGATTTGGTTTGTTCTCTTTTGCTTCTGGTTTAGTCTCAACAACAGCACCACTAGAGCCACCACTTCCTCTGCCACGTCCCGTTCCACTCCCTGATGAACCAGAGGCACCGGACATTATCTAAAAGCACCAAATGTTGCATGCTGCTAACTAAGTAGCTAGTGTACAAGCTAGCTGTTGAGTGTGAAATGATAATGATTTTGTTAAAATTAAGGGGTCTTAACTCCATGCTCTTATGAAGATGGATGAAATTTAGCATTAGCATTGTTCACAGTAGCATGAGAATATTCTTAGAATAATGTTACTTAAAATAAACAGGTTTGATGACACAAATTTGTTATGTGCAAAAAAATCATTGAAAGTGCAATGACATGATACTGTGCAAGGAACATTAACGAGCACAATGACGGATGAACGCTTAACCAAAGAGCTAATAATGGCTACATTAAAAAAATAATTAACTTTTAGCTACAAATTAACAAATGTTGAACGATTTTTTTTTATTTCAAGCATGAACATTAACACTAGAACAAAGACATTCCTAGAACTACTAAAATGAATACTAAACAACAGAACTGAAATAAACAAATCATACTATAGACTACTGACATTTACAAAACAATACCACATTTAATAACAGTGATAAAATGTAATGTTATAAGATTTATTTGTACCTTACGAATAACAGTCGGCCATCTTGTGGGCTGGCGTTATCCGATAATTTACAATATGTATTTGATTCACCAGTGACCCCAATCGAATGAAAGAATGTCTCCCAAGTCACAACTGATATAATATAGAGAAATTCATTCACAATATGTACAAATTTTGTGCAACACTATCAATGGAAACTCCCGTGTTAGATGCTCCGCACTGCAAAGCGTAAATAGGCAGCCTGTACTTTCCGCACATTAACCATTTATTAATATATAATTAAAGATGAATCTACCTTATGTGTGTTAAAACTTTAATAAGTTGTATTCCGGCAAGATTTTCAGAGCTTGCATCGACTTCTACCACATTTCATCCATTTGTCCGTCAGCCTCACCAACACAAACAACTGAAATTCACGGAATGCACACAAGCTCAGGAGGAAACATAATACAATACAACCAAAATTGATAACTTGAACATTGTAATACTTACGGACTCATAAATAAATATAATTGAGCTACAGTACTTAAAAAGGAAATTAGCTGTGTAAAAGAATGACCTATGAAAAACTACACGAAGCACAACCACTTTCGGACATTTTCGAACTTTATATTTTTTTGTTATTTGTTGCCAATACTCCGCGAAATAAGACTGCCAAAATTATATTGTAGATTTGTAGTTCAGTTCCTACTCCTTTATTTGATTAAAGTATTTTATATAAGTTAATTTAGTTTATTTCCAATGTAAAGAAATACAATGTTATATTGAAGTTGATGATAAATAATTTACTTCTCCTGTTCCAACAAGATCCTACTAATGAAACAATAAATTCACTACTGGTAAGCTACTAACATTTTTTCGATTGACATTATTGACAGAGGGTCACGTTTCATCCCAAGAATATTTGCATTGCATCAAGAAGAACCATGAAAATTTTGTCCTTTTCTTCAAGCTTTGGATTACGTCCGTTATGTGATGGAATAATGAATGTTAATGATGATGATACTTTTAAATTCCGACATAGTGTAAAAAAATACATTAATACAACGAATGGCTATAACACTACTGAAGCACAGGACTACCCAAATTAGACATTTGTCACTCCTACTTACTATGTCACAATCCACTATACAACAACGACATGAGGTCTCGGGTTCGAAATTTAGGTCGGGCCAAAAAGTGTTATTAATTTTTTTCTGATTATAAAAATGCGTAATAACAGCTCTGAGTTTGCAAGTCGCCTCGGAGAGCACAAAAAGCATACGGTCCTGCACTTGATCGCTTTCACTCGTGTCGGATAACCTTCCCATCTGATTATGAGAATGATAGAACAGAGAGTGCACCTGTGTATCCTCCTCTTATAGTAGTTGGCTGTTTTCCGTTGAGACTGGCCGCCGCGGCTGAAATCGTCTAGGATGTTCTCCTCGGATCACATCATATATTCTTGCTGTCATATATTCTTACTTATTCTTATTTCCATTTTGCGTCCTCATAATTATTCAATATATCTGTATTGAATAATTATGAGGACGTAAAATGGAAATCGAGACTTTAAAAGAGACTATGATCCCTGAGTTGGTATCTTCATCAAATGTGTGTGCGCCCAAATTTAAGTTTGTGTAACAAACAGGGAATAAAATCGACATTTTGAGTTTTTGACATCCCTATTTCCCACAGTGAAGCACACAATCACACAAATAGGTCAATTGTCATTATGTCATGTTTACTAAACGTCAATCCGAACTAAGTTTTATTTAGTTAAAATAAAAGAATTAGAAAATACTTCTTTGGTTTTTGCAGTGCGTGACAAATAATCTAACAAAATGGGTAAAAGACAACATCAAAAGGATAAAATGTGAGTTTAGATTTATATTATGGAAATTATTTGTCTTTTGTTTGGTCGTGCTTATTTTATTAATTAACATGTTTTCAGGTACTTAACGTACACAGAGTGGACGACACTGTATGGAGGTAAAAGGTCTGGTACTGCTAAGGAAGAAGATTCTAGTTTCAAGCGTTTACCGTATGATCACTGCTGTTTATGCCTCCAGCCTTTTGACGACCCCTATTGCGATGCTGAGGGCAATATATTTGAATTACAGGCTGTATTAGAGTTTCTGAAGAAATTCAAAGTCAATCCTGTTACTGGTAAGGTAAGTAACATAGGTAGGAAAAGAGAAACCTAAAAAAGACATACCTTTTTTTTTTTAATTGGTGCAATGCCTTTACGCACTTCGCTCCCCTCCCGCGGGGACAGGTGGTTCACTTTTTGTGGGACTCCTGACTGACTCGCCAGACCACCCACTAAACACGGTGTGCTACTCTGCGCCTGAAACGAGAGATCCGGGAACTGCTTTCTTACGCCATCCGGACCCCTCCCAGATGCAAGACATACCTACTCTATGGCGGATTATTTTATTCATTGCTTTATCATATTAGCCCCGTGAATTTAAAAACATTTGAAGAATTATCTCTATTTCTCTAAATTCAATTATGTGTTAAGTTATTTTCATATTTGACTAAGTTTATTTTAAAATCCCTACATGCTAATATTTTTTTAGATATTTTTATAATATTTCTTTATCTTAGAATCTATTCTCTTCCAGAAACAGGATATAAAATCTTTAACAAAATTAAATTTCTTCAAAAACGCACAAGAAGACCACCACTGTCCTGTACTATTTAAGCCGTTTACCAAGAATTCTCATATTGTTGCCATCAAAACCAGTGGCAATGTATACTCATATGAAGCTGTTGAACAGCTTAACATCAAAGGGAAAAACTGGAAGGACCTTATCAATGATACTCCATTTGCAAGGACTGATATCATTACAATACAAGACCCTAACAACTTGCAGAAGTTCAATATATCAACATTCCATCATGTGAAGAATAATTTAAGAGTGGAAACTGAAGGTATGAATATTTATTCATTAATTTTGTAATTTGGAGACTTAGTTGCTGGAATACTAGCTGGCTATCCTACACAAAAAATTCTTGTGCTAGGAAAAGAGGTCTTGTTTTCATTACTAGATGAAACCAAATAGTTGATAATCTGCAAATATTTGTTTTGGTCTTTGAGTGTTTTCTTTCTATAATATGTATGTATATACAGTTAGTGTTGAGTTAGTTTTTATAAGTAATTCTAGCATCCTTCATACATGTTCTGCTTCATTTGAAACTATATGATATTTATTAGGTGTCCGCTGAAATATATAATTTTTATTTTTATAAAAAGACAACTCCCGCTTTAGGAATATACATTCCTGTGTCACGGGGATCTTTACAAACATACATGAAACGGACACACAGTACACCCAGACTTAGAACAACAATTTATGGATCACACAAAGTGTTGTCCCATGTAGGATTTGAACCCACAACAGTTGGCACAGTAGGAAGCGGTGTAGCGACCACTCCAACCACTAGGCCAACCGTGTAGTCGAATTACTCTAAACAAATTTAAACAAATGTCTTAACCCTGTATATATTTGCATTTTACAGAAGAAATAGCTTTAAGAAAGGATCCTCATGCAAGACTTAAACATGTATCAGCAGAAACAAAGGACATCCTTGAAGAATTGGAAAAGGGGTACAAAGCTCCTGAGAAAACAGAAGTTAAGAAAGAGGTTTGTTTTCCTAACATAAACATTTAAAAAAAAATAATTATGTTAATATTTTTAGTCATGTATATGTTTTTGAATATACTTTCTATGAGGTCTGATGGAAATAATGATTAAAATCCAAGAGTCAAGAGTGGTGGCCACCATCATCATAGCGAATGTGGACAAAGCAGCATCGTGATCGGATGAGATTTCTTTAAGATGGGTTAACAATTAATTTTGAGGTTCTCATCATTATCATATAGTAATGAATCACATTATATCTCCAGGTTGCAGATAAGTTTAATGCAGCTCATTACTCAACTGGTATGGTGGCTGCCAGCTTCACATCTACAGCTATGGTGCCAGAGACAGTTCACGAAGCTGCAATAATATGTGAGGATGAAGTCAAATATGACAGAGTGAAAAAAAAAGGTTAGTCATAATCATATGTTGAATATATAAAAGAAAATCAAGAACGGCTGAACTGATTTAGCTTAAAATTGTTGGGGAGGTAGCTTAGAACTAGGAAACATAGTACAAGGATATGAAATTTTTCCTTTACTTTGCGCCGCGGTGTTAATTGCGGTTGTTGTTGTACCGCGGGCTAGTATAATAATGAATGAAATTCATTCATTATTTTAATAATTATTTTTTAATATTACATTTAATAATTATTAATGTCCTTGTATCACACATACACTTTTTTAAAGTCAGAAATTCACTGCTAAAAAACTTCCGTGGGTCGTATGTCCTCGTTTTGAAAGCACTCCCCTATCTGCCGCAGCCAATATTGGAATACTTGGTGGTGTCGACATATCGAGCGAAGTCCAGTATCGTGACCAATGGGAGGGTAAGGCCAAATTGGCCTCGAAGACGCTCGGTGTGCTCAACAGATCGAGACAGTATTTCACTCCGGCCCGCCGTCTTTTGCTTAATAAGTCGCAGGTCCGGCCTCACATGGAATACTGTCCTCATCTTTGGGCGGGGACACCCCAATACCAGCTCCTCCCTTTGGACCGCATTCAATAGCAACCGCCGGCAACACACTTATGTCGCCCCTGGTGTTGCGGGTGTCCATGGGCGGCGGTAATCGCTTACCATCAGGCGATACGTCAGCTCGTTTGCCAATTATCACATAAAAAAAATTGACCATTCTTTGTTTTAAAAGTTTAATGTGACAGAATTGACAATTTAATTTAAATAAAGTACTCCATTGCCGAAGCGTGGCTCTCCCACGGAGGCGCTCATAGCCCAGTTGCACTCGGTGATTAGAAGCAATCAGCGAGGGCAAGCNAAGTGTGAGACCGAAAAAAGCCCAACAACCTTTGAAAGTATTCAGAACTGGCGTAGGCAAATACCTCAATTTACAAGAACTATCTACAAGTAAACTTCAAGCAAAAACACAAGAAGTGCCTGCTAAGAAACATAAAAAGGAGGGTGGTGGCTTTGGCGGTTTTGACAACTGGTAACATTAGTATATTATAGTGATGTATGTAAATGTGATTAATAGTTTAAAATTATAGTTTGTTTTAAGGTTCTGATCGTTTTATTTATCATCATCCCAATAAAATGCTGTCTATGCCGTAATGGGAGGGATTGTCAAGTATTACGTAAAGCAATTTTTGGAGTTTTTTGACCCTCTAGCCCCTCCCCCCTCCTCCGTAAAGCATCGTAATGTCCCCCCCCCCCTTTAAAACATTACGTAACAATCAAGTGATCATTTCTACCTAAAGGTCACAATTATGTGACGTAAAGTACCGGCAAGTCAGTAAAAAACTTTTATTATTGTTTTAATCACGTTAATATGGTTTACTAAACCAAAACAAGTGGTGATTCCGTTTCAAATTTTGTAAAAAAAAAGTGTGTATGTGTGTACTTATGTACACGCGCTAGAAGTTATACTTGTTTGGCGTAACAAGATAAAAATATGAAAAACTAAAATGTTCACTTTAGTTAACTTTAGGGTCTCGGTTTCTCATTACTTTACTCTCATCATTTTCCCCTAACGCGCCAAAAGAAGTATAAGTAAAGCACAACGCCAACATATTCATAATTCGGTCGAAAACGGAGACCCAGCTAAAATATGGACATTTAGCTGGGTCCCCGTCCCCAGCTAAATCTCCAGAAGATTGAAAGAAATCTGGAAAGAAGTGTTAATTATCTCACTCCCTAAATAGAACAATCCTCAATTCTTCTCCGAGTATTATCCTATTTCCATATTGCCTTTTCTTTCAAAAGTTTTAGAACGTCTTGTTCACACCCAATTGAAAATCATTTCCAATAAGGTTTTCGTGCAGGTCATAGTACGGTGAGTGCGTTGGTCAGACACGGATGACATCAGGCGAGGCATGGGGGATGGAAATCTCACAGTTCTTTCCTTACTGGACTTCAGCAATGCTTTTAATAGTGTAAATTTTTGCATCATGCTTGGCATATTGCGCTCTATCAACATATCTCCGACAGTAATTGATTGGTTTCAAAGTTACCTGTTTGGACGAAAGCAGCGTGTGCGTCTGGAGGAATCCTTATCTTCTTGGTGTAATACGTCTGCAAGGGTCCCACAGGGAGGCATTTTATCTCCTTTACTTGTCTTAGCTAGCCAGTGAGCTATAGCAGACTAAACCTCCTTTTAAGAGGTTTAAGTCCTGCAGTGGAGTAGTGTTACCCCCGTATAGATATAATAGTGTATCTCGATTAAAAAGAATTTTTCTACGAGTTTGTAAAAGAGCAATTTTACAAATAGTAGGTAGTGAAAAACCAATAAATATATGAATTGAAATTCACTTCCTCTCTATCGCTCTTTTTGGTGTGACTAAAATACTTCAATGTATTTAGAAAATATTTGAATTCTTAGTAAGAATACTTTTGTGTATCTACAGTTAATAATCTATAAATATTAAACTATAAATTCGAAAGCAACTCTATCTGTCAAGTTTTTACGGCTAAACTATTCTTCTTCTTTTGATGAATGGCAATCAACCGGATCAGCTATTTCTGCCAATGTCAAGTATTTCAAGTCTTCAATTCTAAGTCTTCGAGTCTTCAAGTCTTCGTCTTGATGGAATTAATGATAAAAAATATAAAAAATGTGGATGACATGAAATGGGGACCGTCTTTCGCAAAAACAAAAAACGATCTCGGCTAAACTATTGCATGGACTCCAATGAAATTTGACATGAAGATACTTTGATTTCTGACAGAGGCTCCACTATTTTAAAAGGCAACTCCCACATTTGGAATATATATACTGTGTCGCTAGGGACTTTAGAAACATACACATGTATGTTTCTAAAGTCCCAAGCGACACAGTATAACGCACACAAAGAACACCCAGACTTAGGATAACGAATTGTGGATCTCACAAAGTGTGGTCCCATGGGGGATTTGAACCCACGACACTTGGCACAGTAGAAAGCGATTTGGCTGCTTAAGCCACAAGGCCAACCGTGCAGACGAAAGTTTCTATCGCGATAATCAAACATACACGCGGGCGGAGCCGCAGACAAAAGCTAGTAATAAACAAAATTTAATTAAGTAGTTATTAAATATTTGAGTGTCAAATGTGCAAAAGATATTAAATTTATGTTAGAATACTAGCAGTATGAGTCATTTAGGTAAGGCCAAAATTGACAATGCATTAATACTATTCTTATTAACTTTTCATTAAAATAAAAATTAAATTAGTGCAGTTTTAATTTTTATTTAATACCTTCCAAGCTATTGATAACTTTGCACACCTATATAATGTGATGGGTTTGGCAGAATTGTAGACATCGGAACAGTTTGCCATTTCTAAGAAAAAGAAAGAAAAGTATGTGATGGATACAATTTTGGGAATAATTTCTCCCATTATAAAATATTTTTGGCTTTATGAGTATAACTACGGAAAATAATAGATTGTTGTTGTAGTACCTGTTAAACTATAAAAGTCAATAAAATCGTTTTTTTACAACATATATTAACTGTATAGAGCCACTTCAATAGCTTAAACTTCCTTGCAAATTGTATCAATTGGTTGTCGGGCATGCATTATGCCCTACCCTACCCATGCATGCCCCTGGTGTTTAGTTACTTTCATTATCATTAAAATAAAAATATATTGTTTTAAATGAAAGCAAAAACCACTGTTTTACTAATTTATTATTGCATAAAGTCAAATAACAATATAGTACCTACATAATAATTCAACCCTTTGTGTCACCACCAAAGGCCTCCACATCAGCGCATATTATGCCTTTTTCATATTTTTGACGCATAATTGGCGTAGCAAGCAAGTTTTTATTCGAAGCCTATCATACTTGGTAGTCAAAAGGTTTACTTAACTATTTCTTCTTCACATAATTAACTGCTAAAAATAAATGCTAAATTTATAAATTACTTTCATTATACAATGCCTCTTTATAATAAAATCTCTTAAAAATCTATTTAAATATACACATACCTAAACCCAATATGACTTAAGTACATAATATCATATACTTATAACATTTAATAATTAATTACATGGTGCAATCATTATTTTTTTAAGTAAATAATTATCATTTAAAGTCTTGTTTAACATATTTAGATATTATAAAATGATGTCTCTTCTCTTAGGTCTAACTACTTATTAGATTTCAATACAGTTTTCACCAAATATTTTTAATGACATATTATTTAACCCGAAGTTGTTGTTCTACCTTCACAACACCATGGGGTGCAGCGAGAAATAAGTAAGTATAGGGTACTGTTATTCAAAGTTTATCCACCGCAAATACTACACTTCCAAATTTGAATGGAAATTTGGATACACACACAGCTACTTGTGCTTGTGTTGTTATGCAACAACAATAAAAGTTAAAATATCTCTTTATGAAGATAGCAAGGATCTCGCGACACCATGTCTAGCACTGTTGCCTATTTGTTATATAGCTGTTCCATTTATTTTATTAATTATTCTATTGTTAAAGGTTATTAACCTTTCACAATAGAATAGCAACATGTATTTTAGAATAGAATAACAATATGTATTTTCTATAATTCCATACCGTAAGGTAGAGCCACTCTGATTTAAGTGTTACTTTCAGAGCTGTACTATCCTTACACGGAAGATCGACTTAAAATAAAAACACATGACTGTCATGCTCTATTGGTTAGTGCAAGACTATCTAGTCATTGTGATATTTCATATTTCCTTTGCCATGATGCTGCTGGTTTACTGTTGATCACTATAAACTTGAATTCTTGACTAGAAATGTGCTTAGTTGTAGTTTTGTCGTCGTCTTGCAGTTCTCTGCTTGTCAAATCTCATTTCCATCTCTTCCAGCACCTTGGGAGTATATCTCACCACCAGCTTTACTGAACCGACAGCTTGCTTCAGTAGCTCAACAGCTTTTTCGTGATTCTCTCCTTCCACTGACACTCCATTTACTGACAACAGCTGGTCTCCTCTTTTTAAGCCTCCATGTCGATCGGCCACGCCTCCAGGAATTATTCTAGAAATATAAATGGGTGAATTTTGTTCCTTACCGCCCATTACATTAAAGCCTAGACCTTCTTCGGTCTTGGGAAGCTCGACGACCCTGGGATGTGCGTGGCCTTCTGCAGCAGCAAAAGCAGCAACAGTCGCTTTGGCTGTAGCCGATGCTCGTATATCAGCGGAACCTTGAATATCAACTGTTTCGTAAACATGCTCGTATACTTCACGAACAGCATTTAAGAAGTCACTTTGAAGAACTTTCTGCAGGGCTGCAAGTTTAGTAGCAGGCACTTCGCCACTTTGTTGAAGTTTTTCTAGCAATTCAATAGCTCGTTTTATGTCCCTGGCTAAGGTTAGCTGCTCACCCGAACTGCTCATTTTGATTTATGCGATCTATTTAGTTACAGGTTTAAGAAACTAGGGCGTATCATTAAAATACGACAGTAATCAAAGTGAATCGATACAGCACACACTTATTTTAGATAACGTTCGGATACTATCTACGCCAAACATAGTTACGCAAAAGAAAACTATTGCTTTTGAATAACGGTTGAATTTAAAATAATAGGGTCATTTCTATTGAACCTAGAAAAAATAAAAATACATGTTATATTGATTACGAAAATTGGATTTCTCGTCCAACTCAATTTTTATTTTGAGGGTTTAATAACTTTGAGAACTTTTCGGAAAATACTTTTAGAACGGTTCTTACTTGACATGAATGACGTTTTAAAACGCACTGAATGAGCCTTTGTTTAAAAATACAACAATGGCTCAGTTTATTATATTAATTATATAAATTTCTTAAGGTCTTTCTAAACGTAATTCACAGTATTACAGTTTTATAATTACTTTGTTATAAATTATTTCACAGCCTTCAAATTACTTTAAGACCAAACTCAAATATGTATCATTTATCGTTCTGAAATGAAATATGGAATGTTGACAAAATGTTTTGACATTTTCTCATGTATACCAACATTATGACAATAATGCTAAATATCAGAATTGCCGTAATTGGGCACTAATTTTCAAGTTTGATTAGCAGTATTATTGTAGTATATTATTAAGTTTAAATTTTGTATAATCCATAGTTTTACGGAATACGTGTAGTGTAAGTGAACAGTGTAACTTTTTGTGACAGAAACAATGGATGATTTAGGTAAGTTTAAGCTTATCATAACCTGTTAAGGTTCCGAGTAAACGAAATGACGTGTTCTGCTAAAATGAATTTGTTAATTTGCATATTTTGCGCCTGACCAGGCCTTCTAACGAATTATACGAGATTGGAGTGAAACGAAGCTGCAATATTTCGGAACATATGTAGTGATAACGTGTCATAATTTTTGCGTTTTCTTTCGAATATTTTGTTTATTTTTCAATAATAAGAAGAGTTTAATTTGCTTATTAATTCTTTTAATAGTTTTCTGTTAAACAAACTTTACGCTTTTAAGTATTTTTATTTTACAGTTGGATAACAACTATTATTTACATTTCGTTATCTTCTTAGATAATGCTGTGATATTGATAAAAAAATGTCAATGACCGGAGAAAATTTAAGAAAAATATTTATTATCACAATATAGTACTTATTTAAGCAGGGAATATAACACTACCACTAGTTGTGTTTTTTTATTATAAGGAAAAATTCTAGATGGTACTTTATTAATATAGGCATGGTAAATAAATTATATTTCTTTTTAATATCTAGTCTAGATATAGTTCTATCCCTAATTGATAGTTAGGTATTTTTATCTGCTAGTGCTTGCCCAGTGGTCAATCATTCATTATTTCTTTTTTTCCTTCTGGACTCTTCCTTCATATAAACTTACCTGTGCCAAATTTCTTACTCCTCTGTTCTTATAAATTGCCGTAACATGTAACAAATTATTTAGAAAAAGAAAAGCTGCGGCTGCGTCAATATCGGCCATCTTTTAAATTCATTGGAGAACTGAAAAGATTTTTTTTTTACTTTGATGTACCCAGTGTCACTATCACAACTAATATAAATCTATTGACAACACTTGAATAAAAAGAGACATGCCGTTTAGGTTCTAAGGTGTGCCAAAGAAATATACATACACACATAGACTTGAAAAACACAACCCGCCTTCCAAGTCAGGGAAAACCAGATACAATAGTTTTTCTTCATGTAAATATGGTTAACTAGGTAAAACTAAGAACAAAGACTAGTTAAATAATTATTTTTTAAGTATAACAGTATTTTGCATTTTGCAAAAACATAAGGTGAGGATGTGTCATTGTTAGTTACTGTAGATTAGCCTGTTAAATTTAAACACAAAAAAAACTCATTACTATATATAATTGGTGACTTATTGGTCTTTGGTCTCTGACTCATGTGATTGTTATGTTCCAGTTATAGCATCGCATGATTTAAGCTGAGTTTATAGTATGTGTATGTGAAGAAGTTTACGATTTTAGCTGAGTTGAGTGTGTTAAGACCCACCTGTTAAGGTGGGTCTTAACACACTCAACTCGGCTAAAATCGTAAACTTCTTCCAAATTGGTTCATAAATTGTTGTGCGTATAGAATACATATAGAGTGGGAGAGGTACAGAAAGCTAATAAAAAAGAATTAATTGAATCATGATTCAATTTCAACCACTGGGTGATTACTAGTTACTGTAATTGGACTAAATCTGAACACTATTATGTTGACTTAGTATTTATATACTACTACTAACTGCTCATTTTACCCAACTGCATAAGAAGGAGGGTTATGTTTTTCGAGTTTATGTATTTTTCTTTGGCACACATTAGAGCCTAAACGGCTAGTCGAATTTTTATGTGAGTAGTTTCAATAGATTCGTCTAAATCATGAGAGTGACACTGGGTACATCAAAATAAAATAATATTAAAAAATAACCTGATTTAATAAAGATGGCAGATATTGTCACAAATGTTTTTTTTTTAATAATTATACTTTTTTGTCTGTGGTTCATCATATAGCTATAAGCTGTTTTCCTATTTATTTAGTCCAGGTTAATTATAATATTCTGAATGTGGCTTAAATATATATAGTTATTTTTAGCACAATATATTATATTGGGGCCAAATAATAATGATTTTATACTTAATGTTTATACTTTTGTTTACCAGAATCAATTCACATTTTCTGGTGTTTCAAATATTCTGCCTAGCATTTTTAAAGGATGGTTCTAGGCCGACCCTACACTGTTTTTTACTGGGCTGTTTTTAACATTGGACAACACTTTGTGTGATTGAAAAATTAGGGATTTAAAGAGAGCTGATGATTCAATATACTGCAGATTTATAAAGTATATATTTAGAGCTTAATTTCTCTGGGTTCCTTACCAATAGAAGCAATAAAAATTTGGTTAGACTTTCATCTTTAATTCACATTGTAAACATGCCTAAAAGTAACTGTATTTCAATTCTCGTCACAATATCTTTCGAAAGCTTTGTAAGATATGTGGATCAAACTGTTTAATGCCTGGCTCATGTACAGATCAAATTTAAATTACTTAGTTCTCTGAGTTGTCCAAATAAATAAATAAATATGTTCAGACATTTTAACACACAACGCCATCTAGTCTCAAACTAAGCTGAGCTTGTACTATGGGTACTAGACAACTGCTATTAATACAAATAAAGTACTTGACAAGTTATCTCAAGGTGTAAGTCACCATCAATTACCAATAATAAAGCAATGTTGCCACTGAATCACTATTAATTAATTATGATTCTCCATTTAATATTTGTTTATCTATATTGGATGTTTTAAATAATTTACGTAAAACCTTTATTATAGACAGAACCTGTTTATAGGAATGTGGTCTAAACAAGCCAAAATAACAAATTTAGTACGCCTGTATTAAAATATAATTCAATCTTGACTATATTAAAATTCATACCTATACTTTTATAATAAAGAAATATTATTTGTATATACCAAATATTTTTGTAGTTTTGAAAGTTCTATCAGGTTTTTTAAATTCAATTTTAGAACATTTTAATTAGAAGTCATGATTTGACTTCTATTTAAAATAATTTTTCTGTTAGAAATTTTGTAAAACTATTTTAAAATGTAATGAATCAAATATAATAGTTTCGTAATTTATACCGTATCATTACTTCATTGAAATAATAAAAATTAAATAAAAAATATTTTTAAAACCTAGAGTCACTACCACACATAACACAAAACTTTAAATGCCTCAAATGCGTTTCTCTACAGCTAATATAACCGTCAAAGAAATATGTAACCCACAATAAATACCTATTCACAAAAAATGTAAACCTTGCAGGCTAACAGAACTCGGAAAAATAACATTAGAAATATGATATTTGAAGAATTAAACAAATTACAAAGTTCATACCGAACACAAATCACCCGCCATTTTTCTAACTTCCTATTTTTTTTTTAATCAAAAAGTACGGAAGTTCATACTTATTCTAAATTTGAATAAAGAAAATAACTTTCACAAAAATTCGTAAAATATAATTAATTAAAACCTTAAACATTTTTTTTACTTTAGCAGTTTTCATAATAGCTTTTATTAAATTGCAAGGCGAGTTATCTACCTAGGTGGTCATTAATCACTATAAACTGATGGGGTGTCATCAGGGNATACTTTTTTGTCTGTGGTTCATCATATAGCTATAAGCTGTTTTCCTATTTATTTAGTCCAGGTTAATTATAATATTCTGAATATGGCTTAAATATATATAGTTATTTTTAGCACAATATATTATATTGGGGCCAAATAATAATGATTTTATACTTAATGTTTATGCTTTTGTTTACCAGAATCAATTCACATTTTCTGGTGTTTCAAATATTCTGCCTAGCATTTTTAAAGGACTGTTCTAGGCCGACCCTACACTGTTTTTTACTGGGCTGTTTTTAACATTGGACAACACTTTGTGTGATCGAAAAATTAGGGATTTAAAGAGAGCTGATGTTTCAATATACTGCAGATTTATAAAGTATATATTTAGAGCTTAATTTCTCTGGGTTCCTTACCAATAGAAGCAATAAAAATTTGGTTAGACTTTCATCTTTAATTCACATTGTAAACATGCCTAAAAGTAACTGTATTTCAATTCTCGTCACAATATCTTTCGAAAGCTTTGTAAGATATGTGGATCAAACTGTTTAATGCCTGGCTCATGTACAGATCAAATTTAAATTACTTAGTTCTCCGAGTTGTCCAAATAAATAAATAAATATGTTCAGACATTTTAACACACAACGCCATCTAGTCTCAAACTAAGCTGAGCTTGTACTATGGGTACTAGACAACTGCTATTAATACAAATAAAGTACTTGACAAGTTATCTCAAGGTGTAAGTCACCATCAATTACCAATAATAAAGCAATGTTGCCACTGAATCACTATTAATTAATTATGATTCTCCATTTAATATTTGTTTATCTATATTGGATGTTTTAAATAATTTACGTAAAACCTTTATTATAGACAGAACCTGTTTATAGGAATGTGGTCTAAACAAGCCAAAATAACAAATTTAGTACGCCTGTATTAAAATATAATTCAATCTTGACTATATTAAAATTCATACCTATACTTTTATAATAAAGAAATATTATTTGTATATACCAAATATTTTTGTAGTTTTGCAAGTTCTATCAGGTTTTTTAAATTCAATTTTAGAACATTTTAAATAGAAGTCATGATTTGACTTCTATTTAAAATAATTTTCCTGTTAGAAATTTTGTAAAACTATTTTAAAATGTAATGAATCAAATATAATAGTTTCGTAATTTATACCGTATCATTACTTCATTGAAATAATAAAAATTAAATAAAAAATATTTTTAAAACCTAGAGTCACTACCACACATAACACAAAACTTTAAATGCCTCAAATGCGTTTCTCTACAGCTAATATAACCGTCAAAGAAATATGTAACCCACAATAAATACCTATTCACAAAAAAAATGTAAACCTTGCAGGCTAACAGAACTCGGAAAAATAACATTAGAAATATGATATTTGAAGAATTAAACAAATTACAAAGTTTATACCGAACACAAATCACCCGCCATTTTTCTAACTTCCTAGTTTTTTTTTAANTAATAAAAATTAAATAAAAAATATTTTTAAAACCTAGAGTCACTACCACACATAACACAAAACTTTAAATGCCTCAAATGCGTTTCTCTACAGCTAATATAACCGTCAAAGAAATATGTAACCCACAATAAATACCTATTCACAAAAAATGTAAACCTTGCAGGCTAACAGAACTCGGAAAAATAACATTAGAAATATGATATTTGAAGAATTAAACAAATTACAAAGTTCATACCGAACACAAATCACCCGCCATTTTTCTAACTTCCTATTTTTTTTTTAATCAAAAAGTACGGAAGTTCATACTTATTCTAAATTTGAATAAAGAAAATAACTTTCACAAAAATTCGTAAAATATAATTAATTAAAACCTTAAACATTTTTTTTACTTTAGCAGTTTTCATAATAGCTTTTATTAAATTGCAAGGCGAGTTATCTACCTAGGTGGTCATTAATCACTATAAACTGATGGGGTGTCATCAGGGGTAATTTTCTAGCGCCATTAGTGACTAAGCTGTATAGGGATAAAAGCAAAGAGCAATATTATAGCATATTTGCTTATAGAGGGTTAAAATGATTAGAATCAACAGCCTCACTTACTGGACATAGATCTATAATCCTTTCTCATTTTTTGCTCTGTGGAGGAACGGGTATCATGTCCCTTTAACACAAACGGAGGATCCTCCGGCGAGGCGAGGTTATCATGCCTGGCGGGCCACTGCCCAACGGTTGATGTTAGGTTATATGCTATTTAGCGCGGGAATTTCTATTGCGCGATGCAGGATAGGTAGTTTCTTCGTGTAGTACATTACTCCGTAGTTCAGTGTATCTGTATATGTACATTTGATGGCGCTTTAGTATATTTCTATTGCGCTGTATGTGGAAGTCGCCACAGTTCCTTAGGAAGGAATTTTTAGCTTACTATACTAAGCTGGCTAATCATATTTTCCTCCTTTTTGCGGTGCTGTTGTCTTGGTAGTTTGCTCCCACAAGTCGATTCTTACGACACACACGAATAGGGGTTACTTCATATTCTCGTCACCATTTGGTTGCTAGTACCTGTGGTTAAAAGAAAAAACACAGTATCTCATCAAACTTCGATGAGGTATATTTGAATAATTGTTTTTAAATTGCCATGAGCATAGTAGCGTCTCTTCGTTCCTTGTGGTTATTGGGCGAGTCACTACTGTTTGGTTCGCCATCTTTGTATGCGTTCCTTACTATTCATCCGATTGCTATGGAAGTTTGATGACTCGTGCGTACGTCTGCCAAGGTTCCTTAAAAATAAAGAGATATAAAAACCGGTTCTAACGTATTTTGGGTTCGATCATAGGGACAACACTTTGTGTGGTACACAAATTGTAGAAGAATGTAAAATAAAATAAAAAATTGTTGCGAGTTTTTTTGTAAGCTGGCTCATTGATTAAAGCAAAATAATTCGATAAAAACTACGTAAAACACTGCTGAATTCGAGAATTCAGGTCCTTACTACTGCAGGTAGCCAAGCTCCATTTGTAATGCTTGAAATGCGCGAAAGACGGAGATTATAATTCGTTTTTTTAAATAGTTATACTACTAATACAGAGTATGTAACATACAATATTTTTAAATATTATGATAGTATTATACAAATAAGCTTTGTTGAAATAATAATATTTAATATTAATTTTAGAGATAACGTAAAAATTACACAATGAGTCAATGTACGAATATAAAGATCTGTTTTAACTCAAGTGCACTTCTACTGCCCTTCTTTAGAATGGCTAACACCTCAAACAGTAAAAACTTTATTTGTTGCATGAGTTGAGCATGTAATATTGCAACAGTGCATCCATTTTATCATAGCATAATTTCCATTAAAAACCAATCGACTTTAAGTGGTTGAGCCATATCTTAACAAGCTATGATGTACGCTAACTCTTGTTCCTACGCAGTATAAAAATACATATATCAGTAAGATTGATTATACAGTGCAGGAGCATCTAAAAGGAATGTTAAAAATCTGTTATTTGTCAGTGTGGAATGTCCATATCCACTGACAGTTAAATAAGTTCGAGTGAAATTGAGTCGATCGATAGAACGAAAATAATCGATAACTTTATGCGAGTGTGGTGATAAATGTTACTTAAGTAGGTTTCGATAAGGAGCGGGTATAATAAAATATCGATTAAGACACCCAAGATTTTTTTAATCAATCAGACTCGTGGATTTTGTCTGTCTTGTCTGTTTTGTTGTAAGACGACGACGACCACGGCTAATTTTTTTCGATTTTAGTTATTAACATTTGAGTCCTTCGGTGTCTAACGTTATTTCCACTCACATAACTCATCTGAATATTTTACACGCACAACACGCAATAGTTCTCCTTAATGCGTCGTTAGTGCCTGCGTTCCCAATTAATCTAATTAGTCGTAATGCACCGTGGGGATCGTATTAGGACACACCTATATCTAATGGATTTGATACACGTTACCGATAGTGCTAGGAGTCTTATATGTTAAAGATTATGTGTTCTTCCCCGTAGTAATGATATAATAAATGTTAGAGTGGATTGATTTTGTAATGAAATAAAATAATTAATATCACACGTCTCACACTTTGGGGCCTATGTCCAACGAGTGACGTCTTTGCATTGAGATGATGATGACGTCTCACATATGTCGTCTGATCCCAAAGTAGATAGAGCCTGTACTTAAGTAACCAGACTCCTGATAAATACAGATATAACAATACGTATTATAGATAAATTACACTCACCGAACAAACGATTGTAGTCATCACATAATGATTTGTCCTGGATGTGAATCAAAAACTCGACAAGCATAGCAATGAGACCTTTAGACCAATAGGCCGGTCAACGAAAAAACGAAATAACCCATTACCTTCCATTTACCATTCATCAAAATGCTGAAATTAACAAAATAAGGAAATCGGGTGATTGGAAAACACCCAAACTCCGAAACAAATATTTGCAGATCTTACAAACATATGATCCGACCCAGAAATCCAACCCGAGAGAGCACAGCAGTGGCATGCACTACCACTGCGCCACCGAGGAAGTCAATCAGTTGTGTATTGGTCTCTATCCTGTTATCTGCAAACACAAATAAAATAGATAATCCTACTAATTGACGAAGTGACCTCTCGCCTACATAATGTTCACAGGCGATTTGCTGGTTTCTTGAAGCCATTGAGTGCTTACAGGCCACAGATTACACCCTAATCTGTGGCCTGGAAGCATTCAGGGGGTAATCTGTGTTACAGGCATGCTTGTTAGGTCTCTAATTCAAGTTTTGTTAATTTGTAAGTTTGCCCAAGATCGATATTTTAAGCGAGTGTGTATGATCATAATAGTGATAATTTCACGCATCTCACTCACGGCAAAACAAAACAAAATAAAAACAAATTAGTTTATTGCTTCATAAGTTTACGAATTTAATAAGTTTATGACAATCTGATCCAAAATTAGGAAGAGCCTGTGCTATGTGTAAACAAAATGCTGATAAACATACTTAAATATTTCAAAATACATACATATCTAAAAGAAATTCGTGTTAATTACACTATTTCTAACTCAAGAACGGCTGAACGATTTGGTTGAAAATTGGCGCGGAGGTAGCTTAGAACCAGGAGACAGACATAAGATATTTTACATAGGTTTTTTTTACTTTGCACTTCGGCGTTAACCGCGGTTGCTGATATAGCGTGGGGCTCAGCTAGCTACCTTTTGGGTGTAATTTTTCTATATATATATAAATTATATAGAAAAATTACACCCAAAAGGAAAACAAATCATCGTACTTATCACACAATTATTTGTCCTGCGTCTGAATCCATAACGTAATTGATAATAAACGCAGTCAAGGTCACTTACTAGACCAACAGCCCCCCATCTCTGTCTTCTCAATGTCCAGATGTAGCTGAACTATGAAAACTGTTTACTACATTCAAATATTTCTACATCTGACGCTATTTGCCTGTAGTGATTAATGATTACTACCTTCAATTTAATTACTCATTGTGAGTCCATGGTCCACTCTGTAATACATACTATGAAATGTGACTTAGTATAACACTATAATTTCCAGGAAAACAAAACCGCAGCCCTGAGCTGGGTCCTCTGTCAATATCAGTATACTATAAAACTTAATTGCTTGACCCGAATAGCGATTTAGTCCGCCAATTATGTTGTCTATCAATTGCTAAGGGTGTAAATGCTGTTAGCGTGTATTTAGTGACGTCATCACTACGTCACTGATGTCGATGAGTTGCGTATTGTGCGTTCAACTTTCAGACACTTTCAGTCGTCCGCGTAAACTCAAACGTATCGGTAGAAAGTTGTTTGAAATATCGTCTGATTAAATACTTTATCGCGCACCATAATTGAGGAATTACTAGTAGTTTATTTAATGTATCCCGTTGTGTATTTATTAATAAATATCAATATCGTTGTTAAAATAATCATAATTGTTCATTGATTAATTAATTTATAATTGCTCTATTTTCTCGGTTAATAATGAGGAATATTTGTACAGATTATTGTATTGTATTTAATAAAGTAGTGTAGTTTTTTATTATTCAGTATTAGATGAGAGCCGCGGTCGTTGTAGTAACTTTACAACCGCGAGTAACACCGCGGGGCGAAGCTAGTCTATAACAAAAGTAACTTAAATTGTTCTTTATATTATAACCTATTTGCTAGTGTAATTCCCGTCAAAATTGATCCAGTAGTTCCAGAGAACGCCGGAACAAACAGACAGACAGATAGGTACTTAGCAGTTCCGATTTTTTTTTATATTTGTGTATATTTAATATTTTTTTCCATTGTTAAATATATTAAATATTGTAAAATATTCTACATTTTTTACACCAACAGATTTTATACATTTCATTCTTTAGACCTTCAAATTCTTCTCCGTTAGCACTATCATAACGAAATATCGCTTTGACGAAGTTTTGGTCAACATCGTGGTCTATTCGAATTATTGTGTACTAGTAATTCGCTTGGCAACTCTTACAATCACTCTTGGCTTCAATTCAAACATTTATCGTAGTTTAGGGACTGAAGTTCAAGACCTGTGAAGGCCGAATCGAATGGTCACAAAGTGGTACAAAGTGTATTGTCAAGTTACACAGTTAGTGTGTAAATTTTCAGAGGCTTTATACTTGAATATTTTACTGTTATTCAACAAATAGGACTCCGTAACTTTCTACACGTTTAAGGTGCATCTTTACAATGAATGCTGAACGAATGTTTTGGTTTCTTTGAAAGCGGGATAGCTTGTCCTCCATACGAGTTAGCACCGCAAGTACCACTCAAATATTTACTTCCTTATTAGCGGTCAGTCAGAACAATACAACAGTTAGTTCAATCGTAAAGTGGACAAGTCGTAACTATGAGAAATGCTTTTTAACTGGCAAACTTTCATATCTGTAAAGACAACTTCTTCTTGTAAAACTTTTGTACTGCGAGTTTTATTTTATGTATGGGCCTGCCAAAGTGTCTCTACTCTGCTTGGTGGGAATCCAAGAGTGGTGGTCAACATACTCATTGCGAATGCAGACAATGCGACGATATGGCGGCCTAGCGTTGCTTCTGCATCATTGGGCCTTCGGTCTCGCACTCACCAACGAAACACGACAACACGAAAACTGCGTTTTAGTTTGATTTTCTGTGCTAGAGTAGTACCGCCCGGTAGAGCCGACCCGTTCGTGATAAAATCACTAACATAAAAATAATCTACTACTACTATCCTCATTTTAATTAATTTTACATGTAATGAATATGTCGCTTCTTTTCCGTGTAGTTGTTGTCAAAATTGTACAGACACTAATTAACAACGATATTAATAAATAGAGAGTTCTAATAAAGTCAATTATAATAAAAATAAAAATATAATTATAACCGTTCTTTTCTAATACATCAAAGTCGGCAGCCACCTTTAATCTAGTGACAATCGTAAAGTCATAGTGAAGTTTGATGGAGTGGAATGACGAGCCGGAAGTTATAAGTCAAGGGACGCTCTCGCATAGCCCGGATGCGGTTTGGGTGCGGTGAAATTTGGCGCTTACCGTACCAAATTAGAAAATTTCCCGCCAAGAAACGCATGATGAATAGACCTTTTTCTGGCTCGCAGACAAGTTGAAATAAAACGAAGTTCTTAACATATGGCTTCATTACCGTAACTTAGATTCAGACGTTTCTTTTGATCAGGCCAGTGACTTTGATTTATTTTCGCCTAATTGTTGACATATATTTATGATTAGTTATTATTATAAGGGTTATTAATCACAAAAATTTAAAAAAGGGCTTTATGGGTTCATAAAAGAAATTGTAAATGGTAATACTAAAATAATTTATTGACCGTTTTATGAATTCTGAAGTGAATTACGGATCAAACGGATCGATTCTGACAAAAACTTTGATTTGTATAAGTCCCCGTATATAAATAATACTGTCGTGAAGCCCAAGCGGTTGGGGCGCTGCGCTGACGCCGGCGCGACTCCTCGACACTTTAGTTGTGACTTTGCCGCGCAGACGAATACTCTACTCGCAGCTACGCGACCTCGTCCCCGTGACATTGCGTTATCACTTATCACTTCGCTTATCAACAAAAGGAAAATCATCGATATGAGGACCAGTACTAATATTACGAATCATCGATAACGTCCAGTCACATCGCGACCATTCAGTAGTCAATTTACCCTATAAATCTTAATTGTTTACACAATAAATGCATTGTGTAGTGAAGATTAGATGAACCCCTGAATGTTTAATGCATTTTCTTCGCGTAGGGCATAGTTTACACGGATAGTGTGTAGGCAGTGATTATGGTGCGCTGACAACGTTTGTAGTTCCTGTGGGTGTTTTAATTGCAAAAGGTAGCTGTGATTGGTCGAAGAATGGATCGAACAATGTATGGCAAGGTGCTGCCAGGCACTTACTATCCGTTCCGCTGCGCCATGAAGGAGCACGGAATATCGCCCGGCTGTAAGTATATTAAAACTTTAATTTATGTTGTACCTTATTGTGTAATGCGTGGTGTGTAAATTAATTAATTTACAATCAGATACGTTGAGGTGTATTCGCGTGATAACATCATAGTGATTATGCTTACGTGGTGGTACCGTTTCCCGATCTTAGTGTTTGTTTTCGTATGTCGGTCAGGTGCATTGAGTATAACCCTGGCTTAAAGTTGTTTATTTACATCATTTAGTGAACCGCGTATGTACTATATCATCTATTTGGTAATACTGATGTGTTTAAATTTATTTTCGGCGTTTTCAGACGACTAACTGACGGTTTGAAGTGCGAACGCCTGTTTTTATAATTATACAACTCAAGAACTGTTTGCTTAATAGTTATTTACTCAATTAGATTTAAACTGTGTGATGGTCCACTTATGGGTGAAGTCATTTCATATGTTTGGAGACAGGTTAATTGAGTTTCATTAGTATTATTTGTGCGGTTTTGTTTCGTTGTTTTATGACGACCGTGTCTATTCCTGGAAGTCCCAGTGGGTGGTGACCAGACTACTCGGGACTTTTAACTGTCTTATCTCTGCTTTATAGTGTATTTTGAAGGTTTATTTGATGTAAACAGTTTGTTTTATACACTTTTGCGCATGTTTTATACAAACAACTGCAGTGTTAATCTAAATATTTTCTTAGGCAATTGTGAAACTGGGTTGGTAGTTACTTAGGACGTGTTAGCCCCTGTTAAATAACATTTTGATAAAGTTTAGAGAACTATCTGTCTATCATATTATACGTCATTAAAATGATTTGATATTAAAATGTTTTGAAGTCACACCTATGTGTAAATTGTGGTCTGTGTGACATTGTAAAGTCGCATAATATTATGTTAAAATGTTATTTGAAATTCGTAATATTTGTCAGCGATAATATTCTTTTAAAAATATTGTTCCGTTTAATAATGTAGCATAACTTTATTATTGTTCATACTTCATTTTGAAACCTGAATTTTACAGCCTGCTTCCAAGACAATTTAGGTAACGGGTTTAGTTTTAAAGGTTTTTCTGGGTATATGGTGTGTAAAAAATGTTACTTTGTTGTAACATCATCGAATTTATAACATATTAAAATCGACAATAAATCAAATAAATAGATAATGATTCCTTGTAAATGCAATGATAAAATTTTACAATGTTGGTAGTCATCATTATAGGTATTATATTAACTAAAAAAAATTACTATATGCATACTCATAAGATATGTGTAGCTAATATATATGAAGGTTCTAATTAAAATCTAATTTCATAAAAAAGAAAAAATAATTGTTGAGCTAAAATTACACAAGTTGGAAAATATTGATAATGAGACGATACCTACTGTAAGGAATGTAAATTATTGAATTTATTCAATCAAAGAATTAATACGTATCAAATCGATTCCTATCACATTGTGATTGATAACACTTTGGCATGCCAAATTGTAAATGGTTTTTCTGCGCCTTGTTGTTTTTTACAAATCTTTTATTCCCGTACCACTCTCTGGTATACTAATCCTCTTATACACTTCATGAGCTGGTACACGATACTATGTATAACATTTATATATACGATATATATAAATGTTATTTATCTTTTGCTACCATCACTATCATCAGCCAATCGCACTCCACTGCTGGACAAAAGCCTCTCTATCTCTAATTGCACGCCACTTGGTCCTATCCTCATCTTACACGCATCCACCTCCTGCCAGCCATCTTACGCAAATCATCAATCGTCAACTTAATAATTGTTTGGCTGTAATCTAAATCGTAAAATATCTTTTCTAGCTTTCTGACGAGGTGCTTTTTCTTAAAGATTAAGGTTATGTTCTATTGGGCCGATAAGATAACTTGCGGTCACCCACTGGTCGAAATTTGCCTATGATTTACTATCTGTTTTTTTTGCACTCCTCCTCCATTTAAACTTTAACTGTGCCAAATTTCATACTACTCCGTTCCCACAATCTTTGTAAAAACGGATAGAAAGTTCTTGCTTCACAAATTGGTTATATAGATTGGTTGTTGTTTGGTTTCCGTTAAGATCATAATCCTGGAAATTTTGAATAAACCCGATACATTCTCTGACCAAAAATTCTCGATACGAATGTATTACAATATTCGTTTTGTTTTCATAAAGAGATGTTACCTATATCATTAAATATCTTAACTATAATTAGTACCATTTAGTTATTGTAAACTTAGCAATGAAGCAAGGTCAATATAGTCATTCATGTTACATAATCGCGAAGCTAAGCCATGTGGTGTTTGAATTATTCATCCGCGGACACACACGGTCTTGCTGCGAACGATTTGATACGTTTTGAATGCCATTATTTATGGCGTACGAGAACATGGCCGATACCATTATTTCAGAATGATTCAATGATAAAATTCTTTTGCAACCCAAGTCATATATATTGAAGCTTGGCTCTAGCATTATAAAAAAGCCCTGCGTGGCATGCGACAAGCAAAATCGCTCTAAGATGTCTATTACCTTAGTTCCTTGGTTAGCTAGATTAGCGATTCGTAACATCATTTTAAAGTTCCACGTAATATGATAACCGTCTACATCTAGAAGATAGAAAGACACTCCAGGCTACAAATTAGATCTACATTACCACAATATCTATACCCTAATTGTTAGAATTTGTTACAATTTTATTCTATTATACAAAAATAACACTGTTCATTCTGGGTACAATACTCGTAGTTTTAGGTTCTACACATTGTAATTTTAATCAAGGGTTTTCCTTGGTATTCAGGCGGCAGATGTAAATATTTAGTTTTAAAGGAACTAAGCCTAATGTGTATTGTTATTAGACAAGATTCTCTGTAAACATTCTTTTAAAAACGGTGACATAACCAATAATTTACACGTTGATGTGTGTGAGATCATGTGTATATTAAATCTGATACCTACAAGAAATTGTATGCATGGGTGGTGCACCAGTGTATTTGGCCTCTTTATAAAGTTCTGCTTCGTCGGGTCTCGAGTTGAATGTTTTTTTTTAAAAACGAATCATGCGCATATACACAAATATAAAGATAAATACATAATTTAACTTTATTGTTATTTAAACATTTTTGTCATTGGAACCAAATATTTGACTCTTGTAACACAGTTTAGACTGGCACATTAATTAGGAATTTTCAGTAATTGAAAAAAATACACACATTGTTTCTGATGAAAAATGCTTTGCGTCTCAAAAATTTCCGCAATTGTTATATCAGATGAGGAAGCAAATTATATGACAGATTCTGGTCAGTGGCAAATGACAATGTTAACAAAAATAAGTTTTTATATTTAGGATTTAAAGAATCATAGACACGACGACGAAATAATATTTGTTTGAAGTTGATACGCAACAACGAGTAAGTCCGAATATATATTTAATTAAATAGGAAGAATAATAACAACTTTAACTTAATATTTACCTTAAACGAATCAATCTATACCAAACCTGTATTCTTTACTAAAACTGAAACATATAATACCTAGTGAAGGAAACAAGTCTTCAATAAATGAATGAAACTAGTTTACCTAAAGTTAACTATAATAAATAACATGTCATATAAATGGCGTAAAGTCTCCTTGACATCGACCTTTGCGAGGTCCTCTCACATAATGCGCTTGCGCAGATGTAAGTGAGGCAGCTCGTCCTCTGACACACCTGGCTGCCAATAAATTGTTGTTTACCCTCGATTCATGTTTCAGAAAGGTTATCAACATTATTTCTACTAATTATTCAATACGTACAGTATACAGGCTACTTGTGTACAGACATGCTGTATAATTATGTTTGTATAAAAACACTTAAAATCGTGTTTAAATTCAATCTTCTGACAGTTTTTTGTCACATCTAACCTTGCTACCTAAAGTAATAGTATTTTTTTTTTGTTTTCCATTATTCTTTTTACTGATTTTATTTTTCTGTCTGGCCAGTATATAAGGCCTAAACTTCCTTTCTAAAAAGAGGTGATGATGATGAAAAACAAAATTTCTGTAATCAGTTTTTGACTACACGGTTGGCCTAGTGGTTTCAGTGGTCGCCATACCACTTGCTACTGCGCCAAGTGTTGTGGGTTCAAATCCTACACGGGACAACACTTTGTGTGATCCATAAATTGTTGTTCTAAGTCTGGGTGTACTTTGTGTTCGTTTCATGTATGTTTGTAAAGATCCCCGTGACACAGGAATGTATATTCCTAACGCGGGAGTTGTCTTTTTCAAAAAAAAAAAGTTTGAGACATTGTATTTTCGTCGCGACTCCCATTTCACTCAACATCTTCAAATTACAATTAGATAGTTATACTTTGATTAACTTAGCTATTAGACATAGAGATCGACTAATAAATGACTTTTATAAGCATTTCAAAGACATAACTTAGTCGTTGCATTCATGTGTTGTCATTGTAAGATAAAAATAACTCCAATGCTGAATTAAACACTTATAGTAAAAGTGAATGTCATTCTTCAAGTTATTACTAAACTTACTAAGGTAGTTCTCGTATCCAATACAGAGCTGAGTACAGTTTTATTACTATTTATTTATTCATGTAATGCATTCATTAATAAAATCATATTGCTGCGCTGTTGCCTATTTAGAATTAAGATTAGCATTTCAATTTTTATTTAAATCACCTCATTTATATGTATCGGCTATAACCATAGCCAAATAAAAAACTCGGTAAATAGTTCAGGTTAGAAGCAATCTCGCAAAATGCTTAATGTAGTTTTAAGTTTGCTATTTTTAGTTTGTAAATCGTTTGCAAGATCTTAAATCACGTCAATCATCTTTAAAATCTGTTCCCATTAAATCTTTTTTTTAGTCTTAATAACGAACGAGCTTACGAGGTAGCTGGGTTCAGACAATAACTTCAAATAGAAATAGGAAAGACTGTCTATGAATGAATATATAGGAAATATGTAAGAAATAATTGATGATTCCATGTAATGTTAATTTAAACTGACTGTGAAATGAAGAAGCTTTCAAACAACTGAGTTTGGCTATATCTTAGCCAAACACATATACAATATTCACTATGCATCCTGCTCATCTGTTCCTGTTTTGCTTTGCAACATTATAAGATAATATGCCACACGTTTAAATAAACGTGTAACTAAAGGTGATTACTTCCATAATATGCTAAACGGAAAAAATAAATAGTATTCGTTACATTAAAATCCACAATTTGGTATGTTAAATACGGTACTCACAACTCATCCAGTTTTCCTTATAAGCGGTACACAATGCGACCTCTGAGTCAGTCCTCTGTGAAGGTAAAACGAAAGCTCCATATACGGCCTCGTATTGCATCACTACGCAAAACATCACGAGAATACCTAACTAATATTATAAACACGAATGAGAATTAGTTTCACGCTTTAACTACTAAACCGATTTTGAAAATAAGCTCACCACAGCTACAACCGGTATATTTGATATTTGATTTGTATTTACTAAACCTGTACAATAAAGTTTATTCTATTCTATTCTATTCTAATCACAAATAGTCAAACATAACATGTACAGTGAAATATGTGATTGTAAAGGTCATTTTTGGAGAACCTCTCCTTCCCAGAAGCCGTTCCTGTTCACTGTTCAACAAACACAACACTTCTACCGTGATCAATCAACAACCCATAATGTCCCACTGCTGGCCTCTAGTCTCCTCTCAGGAGAGGGTTAAGGCCATACGTCCCCACGCTGGTCAAGTGCGGGTTGGGGACTGGCAAGACTACGTTGTGGCTACATAATCTTGCCGTTGGGTGTTTTTAAGTCGCCTAAAGGCCTCTAACTAA